>JAXCLQ010056405.1:0-17449 GCA_035584115.1 Cedrela odorata | reverse complement strand
ATCTTCAACACCGACGTGTGTGGATATCTGAAGAAAGCAAGGTCGTTGCTGGCTTGGATTGCTTAAACACAGGTTCGATTTTTCTTCTCCCTGTTTTTGTTTGACAAAACAGAAAATGAAAAGTTGTACAATGAGGTCACATGCATGCACATATCGATCGTTTAGGAGTCTATTCTGCAGATTTTAATGTTTATCTAGGCTCCCCAGCAGCGGTTGTGCACCCAGAAATCCATTTCGTGCATCGCACTTCCGCTGCATCAAAAAACAGAGCACGTTCATTTTTTGTTCGGTTCAAAGGGAATGAGACTGTTCTTGCTGTAGTGTCTTATGGTAAGACATCGAAGAAAAAAGGCAAAAAGAGCTCTAGGGTTATACCCAAAGGAGGATTCTCCAAGAAAAAGAAGAAGGGCAAAGGTAAAAGAGTTGCTAGTAGTCAAGCCAATGATGAGTGTCATTTTTGCAAAAAGCTGAGGCATTGGAAGAGGAATTGTCCTCTTTATTTGGAGAGCCTGAGACAGAAGAAGGCCCAAGGTATGCTTTCTTGTCATGTTATAGTAACTAAATTAAATGTTAGTTCAGATTTAAATAGCTGGATAATTGATTCAGCTACCACTTCTCATATTTGTATGTTGTTATAGGACCTTCACAGTAAGCAGTTGCTGGAAGAGGGTGTAGTGACACCGAAGATGGTAAATGGAGCAACAGTTGCTGCTACTTGCTCAGGGACTTGCAGAATTGTTTTGCCTTCAAGTCATGTTTTTGTATTGTACAAAACTATGTATTTTGATACTGCTAATAGAAACATTCTATCCATCAAATGTGTAAATTGGGTTACACTTTTATATTTAATGGGTGTAAATGTTGTATTTATTTGAGAAATAAATTGATTAACATTGGCTTGAATGTAAATGGTTTATATATTCTTGAGACTAATGAAATTAACATGACTAGTACTATTAATAAGAAACGTTCTAAAAATGAACTTAATTCAAAACTTTTATGGCATCATTTATTAGGTCATATTGGAGATAAGAGGATTATGAAAATGGGTAAAGATAGATTAATAAGTCCATTGGGTTCTGAACCCTACCCAACTTGTGAATCCTATCTTCAAGGTAAAATGACCAAATCACCCTTCGTTGGACAAGGGGATAGAGCAAATGAAGTTCTTGAATTGATAAATACTGATGTATGTAGTCCATTTAATAAAATGGCTAGAAGAGGTTTCTCATACTTCATAACCTTTACTGATGATCACTCACGGTATGGTTATATGTACTTATTGAAGTACAAATCTGAATCTTTTGAAAGTTCAAAGAGTTCAGAGTTGAAGTAGAGAAACAAACAGGAAAAAATATTAAGACTCTACGATCTGATCGTGGAGGTGAATACTTAAGTACTGAATTTCTAGAATTTCTTAAAATTAATGGTATACTTTCTCAGCTTACACCTCTTTATATACCAAAATATAATGGTGTATCAGAAAGGAGAAATTGTACTTTATTAAATATGGTACGATCCATGATGAGCTTCACATATTTATCTATATATCTTTGGGGATATGCCTTTTATATCGCAATATACATCTTGAACAGGACTCCAACGAAAGCAGTTCCCAAGACACTGTATGAGATATGGCATGAGAACCTTCCAAGCTTCAATTATACGAAGCCTTAGAGATGTCCAGCTTATGTTAAAGTAGTTAACACTAAGAAGCTGGATGCTAAGTCTGAGAGAGGCCGATTCATAGGATATCCTAAAGATAGTTTAGGATATTATTTCTACTTTCATACTGATCGAAAAATTTTGACCAATAGACATGCTAAGTTCCTCGAGAATGAGTTTATTGAGGATGGTGGTGTAGGTAAAAAGATTGAGCTTTCAGAAGAGTGTGGAAAGCTTAATGATGATCAACCTCAGATAGATGAGCCTGTTGATACAGATGAACTAGTTCATGTTGATAAACCAGTTCAATCTGATCCTCAGTCTTCTATAGACCAAACTCTTCGTAGATCTACTAGGATATCACACCCTCCTCAGAGATATTATTTTCTTTCAGAAAATGATTTTGACTCATTTTTGATAGGAGAAGATATACAGAGGGAAGATCCTAGAACCTAAGAAGAAGCAATATTAGATGTCGATTCTGGAAGATGGCTTAAGGCCATGAAACTCATTTACAATCCATGTATGCTAATCAGGTGTGGTCAATTGTTGATCCAGCAGAAGAAATTGTTCCTATCGATTGTAAATGGGTTTGCAAAAGAAAATTAGGCAAAGATAGAAAAGTATAGACTTTTAAAGCTAGGTTGGTGGCAAAGAGTTATAATCAGAAACAATGTATAGATTTCAATGAAACCTTTTTGCTTGTAGCCATGCTTAAGTCCATTCGGATATTACTTGCTATTATAGATTATTATGACTATGAGATATGGCAGATGGATGATAGTCATAAGGTATGTAAGTTGCATAGATCTATTTATGGATTGAAGCAAGCTTGTAGAAGTTAGAACATACGATTCGATAATGCAGTCAAATCGTTTGGCTTCATTAAGAATATTGATGAACCTTGTGTTTACAGAAAAGAGAATAACAATGCCATCATATTCCTTGTATTGTATGTAGATGACATACTACTCATAGGAAACGATGTGGGCATGTTATCTAATGCTAAATTATGGTTATCTAATGTTTTCTCCATTAAAAATCTAGAAGACACGACTTTCATTTTGGGTACTCGAATATATAGAGATAGAGTGAAACGAATGATAGGTCTTTCCCAGAGTCTGTACATAGATAGAGTACTGAAGAGGTTCAATATGGATAGTTCTAAGAAAGGGTTCTTACCTTGTAGTCATGGTGTCCATCTCTCTCGAGAAATGGGACCTAAGACTGAGGCTGAGCGCAAGCATATGCAGAAGATTCCTTATGCTTCGGCAATAGGTAGTCTTATGTACGCCATGCTATGTACTAAACCTGATATAGCGTATGCTGTGAGTATTAAATGTCGATATCAGGCTAATCCAAGAGAAAAACATTGAACTGTGGTCAAACGAGTCTTAAAGTACTTGATAAGAACTAAAGACTTAGTTTTGACTTATGGGGAAGGTAATGAGTTAAAACTTGAGGGTTACACAGATTCTGATTTCTAATCAGATGAAGATGATAGAAAGTCTATCTCTGTATTTGTCTTCATATGAAATGAAGGTACTATCTGTTGGAAGAGTTCCAAGCATACTACCACAGCTGATTCCACTACATAAGCTGAGTATGTCGCTGCTTCTAAAGCTGCAAAAGAGGCTGTCCAGATCAGTAAGTTTGTTACAGAACTCGGAGTCGTTCCTTCCATAATTGACCCAATAGCTTTGTACTGTGACAATAATGAAGCTATAGCTCAGGTTAAGGAACTGAGGTCTCACCAGAAGTTTAAACATATTCAGAGGAAATACCACTTGATCAGGGAGTTTATATCAGATAAACAGATCTCTGTATAGAAAACGCCGTCCGTGGATAACATGGCAGATCCACTGACTAAGCCAATGATACAGCGACAACTGGATCACCACCTAGAGAGGATGGGTATTGGATACTACGGTGATTGGCTCAGTGCAAGTGGGAGTTTGTTGAAGATATGTCCTAAAACCAATTATGTCATACGATTTAGAAATATCATCCTTATGTATATATAACTTTGTAATTTATTGTAAATTAGTTTATAATTAATAAAATGGTATTTATATCATTTTGCATATACAGTTGCGTATATATATAGATATTATATATAAAATGTAGAATGATGATCTCGTGTTATATTATGACGTCAGGACTCTATCTGCAAGGAGTTGTAGATATGAGTACAGAGTCTGATCAAAATATATCCAAATTAATTCTCGGTTGAGGTATTGTCATATGGGAATATGACATTACATGACTAACATGTTTGATGCTAGCAAGGATTAGTGTTTGATGCTAATAGTTGGGTGACGAGTCTCATGTCACAAGAGCATAAACATGAGTAATACTTTGGAGTACGTGTTACTAAACTTGACCAAACGTGACGACTCACATTGTTGATTATCTATAGTCAATGATACGTCACATAGTCGTACTAGTGTACCACTGGTCCTTTAACCTGAGGTGTCACGGCTGCCCTCTGCATTGAGGCGCATCGTTCACTTGTGTATATCGCACCGGACTAGCTGGTGAAAGAAGCTTGCTGGTAATGTGTTTAGGTGTAAAAGGATAGGTGATGACTAAAGCGGAATCTGTTGGCTCAGATATTAAAGCTTGAGATCCTAGACAGGGATGTCACACATAGAAAATGAAATCTCTAGCCAGAATACGTGTTTTCGAAAAAGTATTTTCGGATACATGATTCCTATATATGATTCGAAACCTTGTTCCTATGATTGAGTTAGAGGTTTGACGATTCCATAACCTGCACTCGTCAGGAGTCGACAGTAGAAAGACTTTACTACATGTACTTACAACTATATAGATTCATTAGTGTCTAGGGTTTGTAGCATCTTGCTAGAGATTGTGCATAATAATTAGGAACTTTGGTTACAAATAGTTGTACCGAAGAGATACAAAAGAGTTCGTGTCCACCCATGTTTAGCTCACAGTGAATCCAGGGGGTCACACACATAGTCGGTCACTCGATGATGATGACTATTGCTACTATGCAATAATCGTTAATTGGTTAATGATATTGTACAGATATTGATTGGGTAGCAATTGGATTCTTTATTGTAAAGAATATATTTTTCGACTCTGACACGCTAACAAGTGTATACGTGAAAAATATTTCGATTTAATTTTGGAAAACCGTAAATATGATTTGCGGGTGCAATAATATTAATATATTAGTCTTATATTTTAATATGATTAAAGTAATCATAAAAATATAATTATTAATTATATTAATGTAATAATATATATATCAATAATAATAAATATCTAAATAATATTATTGATATATATATTATTAAAGTAATAATATATATATATATGTAAGATATTTATTTATATATATGTATATATAAAATGTATATATATATATATATATATTAAAGTAATGTGTATATATATATATATGTAATTATCTTTCTCTCTCTCATTTTGATACATATATATATATATATATATTAATTTGATTAATGTATATATATTATATTAATAATGTATTATTGTATTAATGTATTAATATATATTTGTGTATTAAGGTAATGCATATATTTGATTATGAATGCACACTGCCAACCTAAAAAACCATAACTCACTATTACGTTTATTACATTCTGATATTTTTGAAATGCAAGTCAATTGATTGTGAGAGTCGGTGGAAAGATTTGACAAACAAGAAAGCTTAAGAGTTAAGCTTACATATAAATATATATACACAGAATACGTTATGAGAGTTTTAAAAAAAATTTTACTTTTTTGTTTTTCGTTTTTCTTCTCTGTTTTTGAAAAACCGAAAAAGCTTCTTCTTATCCTTCAAACTTTAAGCTACTTAGAAGCAAGCTTAGGGGAGTTTAGTTGTGAACCAAAGCAAAAACAGAAAGGGAAGCAAGCTTGAGTTGTGAACCGAAGCTTGAGCAGAAGAGAGAGAAAGGGAACCGTAGAGAGAGAAAGCTTGGTGAGCTTGTTAAAGTTCAAACCAGTGCGTGCAAATCCCAACAAGTCAGAACCGACTTCATCATACGGACGTGTGGATCACCTGAGGGAGAAATTTGTTGTTATCTCATATTGCAAGGCCAAAGGTAAGTCTTATCTTTGTTTTTGAATATATGAACAAAGCATATTTTTGAAAGCCGAAACGTGCATGTGTGTATGTCAAGATCGATTAGGAGCCTATTCTGCAGGTTCATGAAGATAGCCATTGCTCCCCAGAGGTGGTTGCGCGCCCAGAAGTTTATTTCGTGAGTCGTGTTTCCATTGCTCATGGAAACAGAGCATGCGAGCTCACTGTTTCGTTCATTCCAAGCATAAGAAAGTGAAGTTAGCCGTCATTGATTTTACGAATTACGCAATGAATTAGTGGGATCAGTTGGTAACTAATCGGAAGAGAAAAATCAAACCATATATTAATCAATCTCTCATATATCCATAAATTATATTTATAATATTAATAAATTACCAAAAAAAAATTTGAACTTACTAGTGCTTGTGTGTTATTGTCATAAAATTTATTCTTTACTTTAAAGAGTAAAATTGCCTTTTGATCAACTTATCAGAGTAATTTAATTTTTGTCAATATGGAACATCATTAACTAACTTAATGATATTTATCATATTTTTTGTTAACTTACCGATCAATGTGTGAACCCCTGGGTTCACCATCAACTGGACATGAGCTAATATGAACTTTTTCACATCACTTTGGTACAACTCATTATAATTGAAGTTTTCAATGATCATGAGTGACCTCTAGCAAGATATCATAACCCCCAAAACACAAAGAATATATTTTTAGATAAACCCATACAATCGTACTTACATGTAGTAAAGTTTCTTTACTGTTGACTCTTGATCGAGTACGGTGAGTACGGGTCATGATGTTGTCAAACCCCTAACTCGATCATAAGATCATAAACTTAATCATATATGGGATTCGGGTATCCACAAAACTTATTTTTGAAACGCATACTCTACACATAGATTTTATTCTTACGTATGACAGTCCTACTTAGGATCTAAAGCTCAAATATCTAAGCAAACAGATTCCATATTGAATATCACATATCCTCATACAATAAGAACACATTGTCATTAAACTTCTTTCACCAGGCGTGGTTAGCCCAATATAATATACACAAGTGAACGATGTGCCTCAGTGTAGAAAGTAGCCATGATATCTCAGATCAAAAAATTAGTGGTACATTGGTACAACTATGTGACATCATTAACTGTAGATATTCACCCATGTAATTCGTCACGTTTGGTCACGTTCAATAATACGTTCTCTAACGTATTACACATGTTCATGCTCTTGTGACATAAAACTCGTCACCCATATATTAGCATCAAATACTAATTAATAAGAATTTAGAAATATATTGTAAGAAGAAGAGATGAGATAAAGAAATGAAGAAGTAAAAGAGATACAAGATTATCTTGATGTTTAATACAAACACTTATTTATAGGAAAACACAAATGAAAAATGTCAAAAAAAAAGTTAGTTAAGATTAGGTAAGTGTTGGAAGACTTTCTTTCACACACATTTAATTATGTTGGCCAATTCGTCAGTGATATATTTGGATTACAACTCTGACCAAAACTGTAACACCCTCTTCCATACATCATTCCAAGCACAAAATTATTCTTAATATTTACGTACCATGCTATAGCATTATTACATAAGTCCTAAACAGTTATAACTGTTAAGAATTCTTATACACACAAAATAAAACATATTACAATTTTTTGTCACCCAACTACAGTATACAATTACGTGTACTCAAAGATTTCATCTATGCCTAACCATCTATGTCCGTCTCCTCTTTCCCTTCTATGTGTTATATTCTGGAAAATAAAATTTTTATAATAAAGAGTAAGATACAATCTCAGTAAATAAATTGTGCAAGTTTTTCTAATGTCAATGTGATACAGAACATATTTCTTTTCTTTTCAAAGCAAATCATATTTGCACAAAAGGATCAATGAATTTTCAAACTATCAATTAATACAGGACTTCATTCATATTTCAAACATTTTTAGAATTGCTCAATCAGTTAGTGTCACCTGCACCCACGGTGACCCAGATCCAAAACGTGATCATGTATTCAACTTAAAGCGAAAGTTCTTTTCATTTCGAACATAACAAAAATGTGCATAGCGCATTAAACAGAATTCTGAATAGCTTGCAAATCCCGCTTTTAACATGAGACTCGGTCAAGTCAAAATAAACATTAACTAACAACTAGAGCCATAAAATCATTTTCATTCATAAACATTCACACATCGATATCATTTTCAACGATCATTTCATGAATTTAATATCAGCATATAAAACATTCAAAATCTACAATTTTCATATTATTTTCAAACACATGCTCAGATATTATATTGTTTCAAAAACAGTAAAAATACATGTACGATTTACTTACTACAAGAGGAGGGTAACCATTCCCACCAATGATCCTCTTGCCTAACTTGATCCTTCTCTTTGATTCTTGTAGTCTAATACCATAAATATATAAATCATGTCTTCTGCTATTCAATCAATCAACTTAAAATTTTGAAATGCAATATTTGTGGAGTTTGTGTTTAAAATTCCTTAGTTTAATGCATTTCACTAAGTTTAACAAACTAAGGCCATTTTTTTCGATTTTCTATAATTAACTTTCATGGCTAACTTATTCTATTTCACATTTTCAACTACTCTAAATTTACACATTTTCACCTAAGCAAATAAATACGGTTTTGATCTAAATACTATAGCAAAAAACTGTTTATATTAGAGTTACTGTAATTAAAGTACTGTTTATATCGAATTTACTGTAGCAAACAGTTATTGTTCAGATTAAAGGTACTGTGGTAACTTCAAAAATACTGTAGCACCCGAAAGCAAATATTTAAATTTATTCCGATCAACACTTCGTAAAATCACCCCAATACTATCTTTTCTACTCCAATTCAACATAATCTAACTTTTTTTATGTAAAATTAAGTGTAAATTTCTTATGTGAACAGTAACTCAAATTCAATTCATACCCAAAATCTAAAAAACAAACTTCTACCGGGTTAGAAGCTTATTGGTCATTGAAATTTGAAAGAAAACCGACCAAATTCGAAGTTGTTTGGACGAAAATTGAGAGATAAAGGGAGAAATGGGGTTTCGGTGGTTTACTGGGCAATGGGCAAAAAAAGAAGAATGACTACGGGTTGGGGAAGAAAGAAGAGGCAAATTGTTTTATTTTGGCAAGTAAAATTTCAATTAGACCCATATTTTTTAAAAAAATTATAACAATAGCCTAAAACTTTGAAAAACTTTTATTTTAGTCCCAATTAAAAGTCTAAAATTAATCTAAGCACTATTTCCTTAACCCAAATCCACTTATAAGCCAACTTTATGAAATTAATTTTAGGCTTAAATAAATTTTTAGAATTCACCTAAAAATTCTAAATTACATCAAATTTTAACTTAAACAAATAACATCAAATTATTCGATTAAATTCTTAAATACTGGGATGTTACAATTATAAATTTTCAAAATTGAGGGTGTTACAATTCTCCCCTCCTTACAAAAAATTTTGTCCTCGAAATTTGATAAGTGTCATATTTATCACGTATGACTCAACTAGTACCTCTTGAATTTACCTAATATTATCAAATCACCACAATACAAGTAATTGAATTGAAGCACTTGATTAAACTCGTTGTAATTACCATTACTATTCAAAACGTATGTAACTTAATTAAATTAATACATAATTAATGAGCATGTTCTTCCAATACGCTCATTGGTGGTAGTAGCAAATATTATTCTTAATAACTCATACTTTCACTAAGCAGCTTCAATAACAAGTTCTTAAAATCGTATAATATTAAAACATATGCCTTATTGACTTGTAGTTCAATCATTATATTTAAACTTAAAGTCTATATGATCTCGATGCTTAAACTTTATTGTCATCATCCCTTATTCTAAAATATAACATTACCATCCACTATTCTACGATACAACAAAACTAATAATTAACTTATACAAAATTCTATGTATTACAAATTGACTAAGGTCAATATAATATACAACATATACGTTGTATATATATCTAAGATCTAAATCTAAGATATCAGAGACATTGTCTTTATAATATAATTCAACTTTATTGTAATCGCCATAATCCCTTAATATTCAATCATTGTCCCATATCAATGTCAAAACATGTTTACTAATATATTGAGTAATATATATTACTTATGCGAAGAATTTCAATAATTATAAATCATTAAATACGGTTATAGTCCAACTCCTACATCAAGAATTGTTATACATAATTATCTTAGTCAATCTCTACTTATAGAAAGCATAATTTCATACTTAAATTTTTATAACATCATAAGCAAAAGTCGATGTAGACACAAATCTTAATTCTCAAATGGTACGCTATAATATAGTACTTTTGATATTCTTAAGATAAACTTCTAACCATCTCATTCATATCAATCAAGAATTGTATATTTTTAATTTGATTATAGCATATAATACTTACTGTAAAAAAATTATTGTTTAACTTAGGAACATCCAATAATAATTTTTTTTCTCAATTAAATTATTAAACCAAGTCATCCAAACTATTTACTGATACTTTTGTCCTTCATCCACTCCATGTTCTAAAATAACACAGGTATAAATTATTAAACCTTAAAAATTAAATAATTAAATACATACTTCTTGTAATACCTCATAATTCCGCCATATGGACCTTAAAATCAGTTACAAACTAATGTATCTATATACTACATATAAAATCATACAAAGTAATATCAACTTTAATTATCTCATCACTTGCTCTAAATCTTTTCAAATTTAAGTTACGGACATGTATATTCAATAATATCTGAATCATCAAACAAAATCGAATTTCAACACCTTGAACGAATACAATACCAACTTACATGTCTTTTTAATCTCATTAAAATAACTTCATTAATATAAAGAAATTCAATAAAATAAGACTCGAGTTATGCTTAGTAACTAAATCTTTCTTCTATTCACCTTGAATAACTCTTTTGTTGATCACCTTATCCATATAACCAATATTCATTCAGTTACAAACTCCATCAATCATATCAAGTCTACTATCATAAATTTTGTATATATAAAATTCAATATTATTACATGTACTAAAATATTCTCATTAATATACTTTGAAACAAATAAATTCTCAATTTAAATCTCTTACATAACTCACTAGTTAATATTCTTTCATAAATTGTCTTTGATATATATATATATATATATATTAGAAAATTTCACAAGTATAAGATATATTTATCTCCATAATACTTGGAAGACAAAGCTCATAGTTGAAATATATATATTGAAAATTTATTGAATAAAATAGATGACTATAAATTTTTAACTTAGAAAAAATATGTATCTCTCTTTATGTATAACATGTCAACAAATGTTTCAAATCTTTGTAAATTTAATTCAATCTAAAATATCAATTTCACACCTTAAAGAAAATTGTCATATTTCTTAAATACCCTTGGCCTTCATCCAGAAATAAAATTTTATTACTTTTATGATCTTAAATTTCTTTTTCATAATACTTCTCTAATCTCCTTAAAAATCTTCTCATAAAAGAACCTAAAATGAACTTCTACATTGACCTCACACATTTACAGTTTAGGCTCCACTCTCGATCAATGAATTACAATTCTTAGTAATCAATTCTTATAAATTTCGTAACATAAAATTCTTATTCTTATTGTTTCTTTTAAGAATAAATAAGATTTGGGTTTTATTCTTAATCATAAACTAAACTCACAAATAGTCTTATATTCAAAAGTCATTTAATAATATAGCCTAATATAATTCATTTCACAAATATCATAAATTGCTTTTCTAATTCTAACATAAACTTAAAATTAAAATTTTAAATCTTTTCTTAACATTTTATTCATAATGAATAATTACAAAAATGTTTAAAAAATGAGAAATACCTTTCATGACCCAATTACAATCTTCAACATCTTGCTTAGTCCTTTTATATCTTTATATATATATATATATATACACACACATATATACACTTGAATTCGTTCACTTATTCTATTTCTGTTTAAGTCTCTTATTAGCTAAAGAAAATCTTTTAAGCACACCAAGGGACTACAAACTGTATCACACTTTTTAGGAAAAATAATAATTATTAATCTATTTATGATAGCCTTCTTAATCTATTTATGATAGCCTTTAGCTATCATAATATTTTCTAGGATCAAAATTTTAAGATAGTTATTTTAATTGGAATCAAATTCTACATGCCTAGAAACTCAATCGAAAGTAGAGGGAAACTATTAGCAAGACTTCTACTACAGCAACTAAAAGCCACCAAGGACACTAATTTCTTACCTAAATAATGAATACAAAAGCGACATAGACAATGAAGTTGTGAAACTAGTAACATAGTCCCTTATTACTCCATCAATTCTGTATCAAATAATCCAATTCTAGGATAAATTAAATATGGGATATCTTTTATGCTTCCCGGGCTAAGCAACAAACTCTCTCAATATATCTATCAAACAGAATATCAAGTAAAAACATCTCTTTGACTAGTTTTAACATTTTGTGTTAGATAATACGAACACCGACCGTATAAAACCATAAATACCTAGCAAAACAGCAACTCTCCACCCTCATCCTAACACACACAAGGATCCAAAAAGAGGATCAATTACTCGAATTTTTCGCGCGTCATCTATAAAATAAATCTCTCCACCCCCCCAACACCCTATTGAATCAAATCCAATAGCACCGTCATCAATTCGCATCACATATTCACATGCAAATAAATTCAGTACATTTCCTCCACTTTGTTCAATAGCAAACACATAATTTGGCATATTAACTACTAAACTCAAAAGTAATATACTCCAAACAACTGGTCCAACCTGATAAAACTCTTAATACACAACTGCTCTAGTATAACAACCTAAATTCCAATGAAAAAAATGTTAATTCTACTGAAACCAATCATTTCTCCAATCACAAATTCTCCATTTCTTTATACATTCAACAATAAACTCAATTAGCCTACAAAATATTCAAAACATACCACACAGAAGCTAATCAAATCAAAACAAAACAACATTTAAACATACCAAGTAAAATTGGCCCAATTCATTATACACTTAACATAATTACACCAAAAGAAACACAAAAGATTCTTAATTTCAACACCAACAGAAATCAAATCAAAAAACAAAAGATTTGTGAAATCAGAGATAGTAATTAAGTTTTCTACCTCTCTCTGCTCTATTCCTTTTCATTCTCGGGGGAGAAATTCTGCCAAATGGCCTAGACTCTTTGCCCCTTCCTCCTTTCCTTTAATATCTTCACCCAACACTTATCCATGTCATAGGTGTTATAATACCTCATCTTCCCATACAAACGTCTCATTACTAATTTATTACCATTAACACCCTTTTCATACACACGATTCCTAGGAGGGCTTTCTTTTTGCTTTTTCACTTCTTCAGTTGCCCTTAGACCTAGATCGATATGGGAATAAAGGAGAATAGTTCTTGCTAGTTTTGCTCTCTTTTTAATAATAGTTTTGCTCTCTTCTTAGTAATATACAAATTTCCAAGTCCTTTACGAGAGCTCCACCAATCATATCATTTTCACTTTTATTTATACTAATCCATTAATCATACTTTATCCTTACCATAACTATAAACCAAACTAAACAAAATAAATTTCATGAAATTATCACAAATATATCAAAGTTGAAACTACACTAACTAAATTTTTTTTTGCTTAGCATTATTTATTTATTTATTTATTTTTAACTAACCCAAAGTTTACAGAATCCCAACCTGAGCTCTGATTTGCACTGGATCGACACTTTTTAAGTCCTAATATCAATCTATTCATCAAATTTTGGTTCTGAAAATTTCATTGACACCAAGTATCGATACATTTGCCCTCATGTATCGATCCATTCTCTTTTAGATATTGATATGGACGAGTTCGTAAATAATTTTGAACTCTCTAACTTACAAAATATCGATCATTTCTTCACATATATCAATATTTTCTTCACATGTATCGATACTTTCTTCACATGCATTGATATTGTATTCACACGTATAAATACTTTCTTCCTTGTCCCTCATTGCCATAATTATATTTTCTCATCAATTTTCTAAATTTCAAACCTTGGTTTCTCTATTAATCCAAATGTCTATATACTCAAAATTTTCAATCATTCCTAATATCTAAGAACTTCAAATCATTATCTCATTACCTAGAGTTTACAGAACCTCAAACCTTAGCTTTGATACCACTCTTGCAACACCCCCTTCCATACATCATTCCAAGCACACAGACATTCTTAATATTTATGTACCATGCTATACCATTATTACATGAGTCCTAAATAGTTATAACTATTAAGAATCCTTATACACATAAAATAAAATATATAACAATTTTTCATCACCCAACTACAGTATACAATTACGTGTACTCAAAGATTTCATCTACGCCTAACCATCTGCGTCGCCTCCTATTTCCCTTCTATGTGTTATCTTCTGAAAAATAAAATTGTTATAATAAAGAGTGAGATACAATCTCAGTAAGTAAATCACATAAGTTTTTTTAATATCGATGTGATACATAACATATTTCTTTTCTTTTCAAAACAATCATATTTGCACAAATAGATCAATGAATTTTCAAACTATCAATTAACATAGGAATTCATTCATATTTCAAATATTTTCATAATGGCTCAGTCAGTTAGTGTTATCTGCACCCACGATGACCCGGACATAGAACGTGATCACGTATTCCTCTGAAAGCAAACGATCTTTTCATTTCGAACATAACAAGAACATGCATAGCACGTTAAACAGAATTTTGAATAGCTCGCAAGTCCCGCTTTTGACATGAAACCCCGCATAGTCAGAATAAACATTAACTAACAACTAAAGCCATCAAATTATTTTCATTCATAAGCATTCACACATCGACATCATTTTCAACAATTATTTCTTGAATTTGATATCAGTATATAAAACATTCAAAATCCACAATTTTCATATTATTTTCAAACACATGTTCAAATATCACATTGTTTCAAAAGCAGTAAAAATACAAGCATAATTTACTTACTACAAGGGGAGGGTAAGCACTCCCACTAATGATCCTCCCCCTAACTTAGTCCTTCTCTCGGATTCTCATAGCATAATACCACAAATATATAAATCATATCTTCTACTATTCAATTAATCAACTTAAAAATTTTAAATGCAATATTTGTGGAGTTTGTGTCTAAAATTCCTTAGTTTCACTAAGTTTAACAAACCAATGCCATTTTTCCCGATTTTTCACAATTAATTCTCATGGCTAACTTATTCTATTTCATATTTTTGACTACTCTAAATTTAAACGTTTTTGCCTAAGTAAACAAATACGGTTTTGATCTAAATACTATAGTAAAAAATTGTTCATGCCGGAGTTACTGTAGCTAAAGTACTATTTATATTAGATTTACGGTAGCAAACAGTTACTATTCAGATTAAAGGTACTGTAGCATCTTTAAGAATACTATAGCACCCGAGAGCAAATATTCAAATATCTTACGATCAACATATCAATCAATATAAAATCACCCAAATACTATCTTTTCTACTCCAATTCAACACAATCTAATATTTTTTAATGTAAAATTAAGTGTAATTTTCTTATGTGAACAGTAACTTAAATTTAATTCATACTCAAAATCTAAAAATCAACTTTCTAACAGGTTAAAAAGCTTATGGGTAAATGAAATTTAAAAGAAAATCGGCCGAATTCGAAGTTGTTTGGACGAAAATTGAGAGATAAAAGGAGAAATTTGGTTTCAATGGTTTACTGGGCAATGGGCAAAGAAAGAAGAATGAATACAAGTTGGGGAAGAAAGAAGAGGCAAATTGTTTTATTTCGCACGTAAAATTTTAATTAGGCCCTTATTTTTTAAAAAAATTATAAAAGTAGCCTAAAACT
Source organism: Cedrela odorata (assembly GCA_035584115.1). NCBI lineage: Eukaryota > Viridiplantae > Streptophyta > Magnoliopsida > Sapindales > Meliaceae > Cedrela > Cedrela odorata. The sequence goes on along the minus strand of JAXCLQ010056405.1, from coordinate 1,717 downwards.
TTAAAAAACTTTCATTTTAGTCCCAATTAAAAGTTCAAAATTAAGCTTAGCACTATTTCCTTCACCCAAATCCACTAATAAGCCAACTTTATGAAATTAATTTTGGGCCTAAATAAATTTTTAGAATTCATCTAAAAATTCTAAATTACATCAAATTTTAATTTAAACAAATAATATCAAATTATTCCATTAAATTTCTTAAATACTGTGAATGCTACAGTTATAAATTTTTAAAATTGTGGGCGTTACAAAAATAATTACCGAGGCTTCTGGAAAATCTTCATTCATCATATTTGAATTTGTTTCTTGGGAGATACAACTCAAATACTAAGGCATGTTTGGTTGGACCGGGGTTGCATTTCAATTATGTCAAAGCCTTTTTTAACCACCTAAACTCTTGAACTGGTCTGACATTTAGCTTACAATATTGTTAAATAATGAGTCCATGATTCAGTGACTTAACAATTGCATCAATTGGATCTTCAGATTGAGAGATGTGCCCATTATAAGAAATTTGCATAAAATAAATCATTTTGCATGAACATTTTTATTGGCCTAGGATGAAAAAGGATGTGATTCACATTTGTGATCGTTGCATTGCATGTAGAAAGGCCAAATCCAGAATTTTACTTCAAGGTTTGTACACTTCTTTACCAATTCCCACGATACCTTGGGTTAACATATCTATGGACTTTGTGTTGGAGTTGCCGAGAACTAAGAGGGGTAGAGATTCTATTTTTGGGTGAATAATTAAATTTTGGGCTCAAAATAATGTTATTTATTTAGGCCCAAAATTAATTTTATAAAGTTAGGTTATAAGTGAAATTTTGAATTAAGAAAATAGTGTTTCGATTAATTTTGGACTTAATTGTACATATTTTAAAATATTAAAGGTTGTTTTAGAATTTTTTTAAAAGGACAAAAATTAAAGTTTTAAAAAGTTATAGGCTATTTTTATAATATTAAAAAGAACAGGGGGCCTAATTGATATTTTATATCCCACAATATAACCCACTTGCATTCTTCTTCCCCATTCCAGTAGCCATTCGTTCTTTCCATTTTCACAAAAAACATAACTTTGCTCTCAACTTCTTTCTCAAATTTTGGCCAAATTGCTCCAGATTTGAGTGATTTCTTTTCAAATTTAAGTTTGCGGTAAGCCATTTAACATGTTAATAACTTGAATTTTAGATTTTAAGCCTAAATTGAAATTATATTTACTATTTATCCGAATAATTTATCCTTTATTTTACAAAGAAAATGTTATATTGTGTTGAATTGGAGTGTGAAATGCAATATTGAGTTGATTTGGTATTAATTTAATTGTTGATTGAAAGAAATTATAGTGTTTTTCTCTCGGATAAATAGTGATTTTGAAGGTGCTACAGTGTTTTTAAATATCGCTATAGTAACTTTAATCTTTACAGTAACTGTTTGTACAGTAACTTTAATCTGCACAATAAATCCGATATAAACAGTGCTTAGGTACAGTACCCCCGGTATAAACAGTATTTTTGCTACAGTATTTAAATAAAAACCTTATTTGTTTACTTAGGCAAAAATATATAAATTTAGGACAGTCGGAAACATGAATTAGCATAAATTAGTAATAGAAATCGTTGTTGAATATCGGATAAAAAACTTAGTTAGTTAAATTTTGTGATAAGGGTAAAACTAAGGAAATTTTGACACTAATTGCACGAATATCGCATCTAAA
>JAXCLQ010056394.1:0-17452 GCA_035584115.1 Cedrela odorata | reverse complement strand
ATCAGTTTTATCTTGAAAAATGAAAAATACAAAGAGATGTAATAATTTATTTAATAAAAATAAAATCAACAATATATTAATTAAAATTTAAGTTTAAATAGATAAAATAATACTATAAAAATAGAGTTATCATTCAGAATCCATGATACCAAGTTAGACCTTTTGCCTTCCATTATGCACTACATTTACCACATGTCTTCGTATGTTATCTCTGAAAAGCGTCTGGAACGGGCGTTGAGGTTGTAGGACATGATCAAATGGAGGATTTGCTCGTGAAATCCAAGTCGAACTGGTTTATTATCTACCTTAGTCATGTCCAGGTTTTTGAATATCACTTGGCATGCTTCCAATGGCTGGAAAATGCTGGGTGGATAACTGACTTTGCCTTTTGGCACATTAGTCACCTTCGATAGTACACTGGCATTAACTTGAAAGGAGTATCCTCGAACCGAACTAGTGAAGTCGGTCATCCTTATTTTCCGTGAATGAGGGTACTTGGCGTCCAGGTTAGAGTAAAATATTTTGACAAGATTGTCAAAACATTTCCCCCTTTGCTTCAGATACAAAACCCATCCAAATTCTTCAAATGTTTTGAGAAAGGGAAAGTTGATGGATTCCAAAAAGACGAAATTAATCACCCTCCCAGATGCAACTTTTCAATTAAGGTATTGGGCGAGGTATCTATCCTCTGCTTCTTGGTTTGCAAAGTCTGGGTTTGAGGAGGAGGCTTTGTTCATTCTTGGTCTCTTACATTAAGCAATCTCTAGATTCTTGGTTCTAGGCATTTTTCAAACTTGTTTTTGGGAGATTTGAGAGATTAAGGGATTTAGGAATTTTGATTTTAGAGAGAGAAAGTTCTGAGTGAGTTTGAAACTTTCTGGATTTCGCATTTTTTAGACGTAAAATTGCGTAAGAGTATCGATACATTTAAATATGTATCGATTTGTTTTTAGATCTGAGAAGATGTATCAATTTGACTTCATGAAATATCAATACATTTTATCGGGGTATCAATATACTGTAGCAAGGTATCGATATATATTGGAGAAAATTTGAATAGGTATCGATATTTGAGCATGCCTTTCAATGTGCATTTAATTTTGGCGACTATTTAAGAGACTTTTGATTGTCTTGAGGTACACATGGCCATCTTATTAATTATTTAGCGTCAATTAATCGATTCAAATGTGAGATATATCGGTACATATTGGGAATAAATTCCAGTGTCGATACATTTATGAGGTTGTGTTGGTCATAAGTAAAAACTTATTAAGATATCGATACGGCATAAAAACGTATCGATCCGCTAATAAGATACTTGTTGATCAATGTATCAACCCAAACATTTTAGAAATGATTTTTAACATACTGTCACACACAAACATGTTTAAACATAATTCAATCAATTTCCATCATTCCTAATTCATTTCTTGTTGCACAAAAACGATCTCTATCAATTGGCTTAGTTAAGATGTCAGCTAATTGAAGATTTGTGTTGATATATTCTAAGCATACATCCCATTTACTAATATGATCTCTAATAAAGTGGTAACAAATTTCTATGTGCTTGGTTCTTGGGTGATGTACAAGATTCTTAGTTAAGTTTATTGTACTTGTGTTATCACATAAAATGAGAATTTGACTAAGATTTAATCCATAGTCTTGTAATTGATGTTTAATCCATAAGAGTTGTGCACAACAATTATCTACGGATACATATTCTGCTTCAGTGGTGGAAAGTGTAACTGTGTTTTGTTTCTTACTAAATCATGATATTAGTGCATTTTTAAGAAAGTAGCAAGTATCACTTGTATTTTTTCAATCCACTTTGCATCCAGCATAATCGGCATCCGAATAACCTTTTAAACCAAGCACAATATCCTTTGGATAAAACAATCCTAAGTTAGGTGTAGCTCTTAAGTATTTAAAAATTTATTTTACAATTATAAGATGTGATTCCTTGGGATTAGATTGAAACCTAACACTTACACATACTCCATAGAGAATGTCAGGTCTAGAGGCAGTTAAATAGAGTAAGGAACCTATCACACCTCTATACAATTTTTTATTTACATTTTTCCCTATTTCATCTTTGTCTAAAGATGTGAAAGTGCTTATAAAAGTTTGAATAAATTTACCTTTTATCATGTTAAACTTTATCAATAGCTCTTTGATGTGTTTTGATTAAGAGATATAAATTCCATCATTAGTTTGTCTAATTTGAAGTCCCAAAAAGAAATTTAGTTTTCCCATCATACTTATTTAAAATTCTCATTTCATAAGGTTTGAAAGATCAATGCACAAAGACTCATTTGTGCTTCTAAAAATAATGTTATTAACATAAATTTGAATTAGTAAAATATCATCATCTTTGGTTTTGATAAAAAGTGTAGTGTCGACACTCCCTTTTATAAAGTTATGTTTTAGTAGAAATTCACTAAGTATTTTGTACCAGGCTCTAGGTGCTTATTTTAGACCATAAAGAGCCTTAGTGAGTTTATAAACATGATTTAAAATTTTCGTAACATGCAAAGGCTAATAACTCTCTAATGGCTTCTAATCTAGCTATGAGTGCATAAGTCTCAACACATTCTATTCTTTCTTCATGACTATACCTTTATGCGACTAGCCTAGCCTTGTTTTTAAAAATGTTCTCATTCTCATCAAGTTTATTCCTAAACACTCATTTAGTACCAATGGTTAAATAATCATTTGGTCTAGGAACTAAAGTCCAAACTTCATTTATTTGAAATTGATTTAATTCTTCTTGCAAGCCATAGACCAGTTTTCATCCTCTATAGCTTCTTCAATTCTTTTTAGCTCAATCTGAGAGACAAATGCTAAATTTTGAATCTCATCTAAATTTTTATTAATTTCTCTTCTCCCTCTTCTAGTTTTGACTTATTGTGAGAGATTTGCTATAATTAGCTCTTTTAGATGATTATAAGCAAATTTCCATGCCTTGGGAAGTTTTTTAGAGGCTTTCTCTCATTGTATAATTCATTTTCCTTTTTCTATAAGTGTGTCATTTAAGTTCAAGTTTTCCAAAATTTCACTAATCTCTAATTCCTTTTCCTTTTCTTTAGCAATTAATTTAGCCAAGTCGGGATCAAATTCATCAAATGTCACATGCACGGATTCTTCCACTACTTGAGTTTTCTTATTGAAAACTCTATAGGCTTTGCTTTTAGTGGAACATCCCAAAAATATTCCAAGATCGGATTTGCGCTCAAATTTTCTAAGATTATATTTGGTGTTAAGAATGTAGCAATTACATCTAAATACTCTAAATTACTTAATCTTGAGTTTTCTTTGAAAGATAAGTTCAAATGAAGTTTTGTTTAAAATTTTTTTTTATTAGAATCCTATTAGTTATATGACCTGCAGTGCTTATAGCTTCAACCCAAAAGTATTTGGGTAAGTTATCTTCGTTAAGCATGGTTCTACTAATTTCTTGTAAGTTCTATTCTTTCTTTCAGCAACTCCATTTTGTTGTAAGGTTCTAGGTGCAGAAGAGTTATAAGAATATCCATTCTCGTCACAAAGGTTTTCAAAGTCTTTGTTTACAAACTCCTCACATTGATCACTTTCTTAATCTTTGCGATTTTGTAACCTATTTCATTTTGACTCTTTTTTTAGAATTTTTTAAATGTTTCAAATGTATTGCTTTTGCTCTCTATGAAAAATACCCATATAAATCTAAAATACCCATAGAGTTTTTCTCCTAAGGAAGCAACTCTATTGGGTCCAAAAAGATCCATATGTAGAAGTTCTAAATTTTTAGTTGTGGAAACTAGGTTTTTGGATTTGAAGAATGTCTTAACTTATTTACCTATTTGACATGGACCACATATTTTATTTTTTGAGAATTTTAAATTATAATGGTCTCCTAATAAGCCTTGTTTTGCTAGTTTTTGTAAGAGATTCATAGTACAATGTCCTAATCTTCTATGCCACTTCAAAGAATCATCACAAACAAATATCATTTACTTCATTCAAGTTTTCTAGTTCTATGATATACACATCGTTATTTCTAGGTACATAGAATAGTTTATTAGCATGCTCATTTAATACTTCACAACTATCTTAAGAAATATAACTTTGTAATCATAATCACACAATTGACTAATGCTAAGCAAGTTATACTTCAAACCTTCAACATACAAAACATCTTTAATTAGAATTGAATTAATACTAATAGTTTTAATACTTTTCACCTTACCTCGGCTATTGTCTTCAAATATCACACATTTTCTTTTCTCTTTCTTTAGATAGAGAAATAACATTTTATTTTCTGTCATGTGTCTTAAGAAACCATGTTTATGAATCATATTTTCTTATACTTGTTGCTCTTCACATGAGGTCCCTACAAAAGAGATAAGTTTATTTTAGTATCGAAGTGACTTTAGGTTCATAAACATTAATTCTACCTTTGAAAGTCTTGGCCATTTTAGCATACACGATTTCTTTAAGTTTTGTGCCATTAAGTACCCTCATTATCTTAGGTTCATTATATCTAGTTTTTTTATATAAACATGTGTTACTATAATGTCTTTTCTTATTACAATAATGACAAGTAACAAATAAAGTTATTTGTTGAGTGGATTTTATGAAATCATTTGCATAAACTTTTTGTTTTGTTCCTTGTTTGTAGCAGAGTCTGACTTTATCAAATAGCAATATTTGGCTACCTAAAAGTTTGTCTAATGACTCTTTTCCTTGTGTAAATTTAGCTAAAACTCTTTTGAGAGAAATTATATCATCCTTCAAGGTTTTGTTTTCATCTTTCAATGCATCAAATTCCTTAAACATGCTAGATTCATTTTTGATTTCAAGTTCTTTAACTCTTAATTTCAATAAATCATTTTCTTTTAGCATCATGAAGTTCTTTTTCTTTACTTCTTTATGCTTTAAATACAACTCCTAAAAATCATCTCTAAGTTCTTCATATAATGCACCCAAATTATCATCCAATAAATCATCATTATTACTACTTGGGCATGTATCATAATATAAAGAGTTTTGATCTAGGGATCTTCTTGTTTTCCCATGAGGCTGAAGTTTGCTTGCTCATTTTCTGATGATGAAGTGATCTCTTCGCTGGATGAGTCATCCCATGTGATTTTCATTGCCTTCTTCTTCTTCTTGTCCTTTTTATCTTTCCTTAATGAGCATTCAGGTCTTGTAAGCCCTAGTTTCTTGCACTCATAAAAGATCAATCTCTTCAGTTCTTGTATCGATTTAGTTCGACTTGTAATTAATTTCAAACTCTCTGAAATGTAAAGTATCGATCTAGTTCGACTTATAATTAATTTCAAACTCCTTGTTTCTTCGAGTTAAGTGAAACCCAATATAACTCTTTCTATGGTAAAGGACAACCGTACAACTTCTTTTTTCAAGTGAAGAGAAATCTAATAAAATCTTCAATTAATCCGGGTGAAGATAAACCCATATTGATCAAAACTAGAATTCTGTTTTTAACTCTCTCACTAGAGTGAATATATCAATAGTCTCACACAAATAAAATTCTCACCATGATAGTTACAAGATAAAATTATAGTAGTGAGAGAAAGTGAGTTTTTCACATTGTTGAAAATCAAGATGAATATTTAGTAATTAGCCACATATGCTTTGTTATTTTGCTTTTTTGAAATTCTTCTATTTATATTTATTCTCTTCATAAAAGACCTTTGTGTTTAACGTCTGTTATAAATGTTGTAGAAGTTACCATTGACCTTTAAATTTGTCAGGAAGTATCGATCTATTCTGTCAAAAGTACAGATCCATTTGGATTGAATTTGAATTTGAACATGTTTTTGATCCCGAGTATCAATCATTTCTCCTTCGCGTAACAATTTGGTTCATATCATAATTATCTTTGATCTCTCTAGAATGTGAAGTATCGATCTCTTTAATTTTGGTATCGATCTAATTCGAATTGTAATTAATTTCAAACTCTCTAGAATGTGAAGTATCAATCTCTTCAGTTCTAGTATCGATCTGGTTTGACTGATAATTAATTTCAAACTCTTTGTTTGTTCAAGTCAAGTGATACCCAATACAACTCCTTTTATGGTGAAAGGCAATCGTACAACTTCTTTTTCACAATGAAGATAAACCCAATAAAATCTTTGTTTAATCCGGGTGAAGATAAACTCAAATTGATCAGAACTAAAATTATATTTTTAACTCTCTTACTAGAGTGAATATATCAATAGGCTTACACAAATAAAATTCTCTCAATGATAGTTACAAGATAACATATAGTAGTAAGAGAAAGTGAGTTTTTCATGTTGTTGAAGATCAAAAGGAATGCTTAGTGATTAGCCAAATATGCTATGTTATTTTGCTTTTTTTAAATTCTTCTATTTATAATTATTCTCTTTATGAAAACTCTTGTGTCTAATGGTTTGACTAGGTGCATTTAATGTCCGACATAAATGCTGCAAAAATCACCGTTGACCTTTAAATTTGTCAGGAAGTAGCAATCTATTTTGTCAAAAGTATCGATCCATTTAGGTTGAATTTTAATTTGAACATGTTTTCAATCCCGAGTATCAATCATTTCTCCTTCGCGTATCGATTTGGTTCGTATCGTAATTATCTTTGAACTCTCTGGAATGCGAAGTATCAATCTTTTCAATTTTGGTATCGATCTAGTTTGACTTGTAATTAATTTCGACCTCTCTAGAATGCAAAGTTTCGATCTCTTCAATTATAGTATCGAATTGGTTTAACTTATAATTAATTTCAAACTCCTTGTTTCTTCGGATTAAGTGAAACCTAATGCAACTCCTTTTATATTGAAGAGTAATCGTATAACTTCTTTTTCCAGGTGAAGAGAAATTTAATAAAATATTTGTTTAATCCAGGTGAAGATAAACCTAAATTGATCAAAACTATAATTTTGTTTTTAACTTTCTTACTACAATGAATATATCAACAGGCTAAAACAAATAAAATTCTCTCAATGATAGTTACAAGATAAAATTACAATAGCAAGAGAAAATGAGTTTGTCACATTGTTGAAGATGAAGAGAAATGTTTAGTAATTAGCCAAATATGCTCTGTTATTCTACTTTTCTGAAATTCTTCTATTTATATTTATTCTCTTCATGAAGACTCTTGTGTCTAATGGCTTGATTAGGTGCATTTAATTTTCGTCATAAATGCTGTAAAAGTTACTATTGAGCGTTAAATTTGTTAGGAAGTAGCGATCTGTTCTGTCAAAAGTATCTATCCATTTGGGTCGAATTTGAATATGAACTTGTCTTCGATCCCGAGTATCGATCATTTCTCTTTCGCCTATCGATCTGGTTCGTATTGTTATTATTTTTTAACTCTCTAGAATGCGAAGTATTGATCTCTTCAATTCTGGTATCGTTCTGGTTTGACTTGTAATTAATTTTGAACTCTTTAGAATGTGAAGTATCGATCTCTTCAGTTCTAGTGTTGATCTGGTTTGACTTGTAATTAATTTCGAACTCTCTGAAATGCGAAGTATCGATCACTTCAGTTCTAGTGTCGATCTGGTTCGACTTTTAATTAATTTCAAACTCTCTGAAATGCTAAGTATCAATCTCTTCAGCATTGAGTATCAATATTCTCTACCCGTATATATCTGCGTTCTCTAAGTATCGTTCTGATTGGCTTGGAGATTTCATCTGAGGCTTTTGACTTGCAAGATATCGATCTCTTATCTTTCAAATAACGACATTTTTCAAATGTATTGATCCATGATGTCAGTATATCGATCCGTTTTATGAAAGTATTGATCCTATAGCTTTAAGTACCGATTTTGTTAAACTTAAATCGTACTTCTCATAGAAGTTATTTAGTATGCTCACAAATACATTCATATACAATTTTCTTAATTCTCAACATATTAAAATCAATTTATTATTGACAGTACATTGAATTTGGTCATTATAAAAAACACACACTTACATATCATGATATTATCAATTTCACATTAAGGACTACTAAACATGATATCATAAGATTGTTTTGTACTTTCAACTATTTTTGTATATTATTAAATTTTAAATTTTAAATTTATAAATTATCTAATTAAAACTATAAATTTTCAACATTAATTCAAAATAAAATATATCATTCTCATAAAATATCAAGTACATTTAACATAAAATAAAATTGATTATAACAACTTGATAAAAAAATACATAAATATTTTACAAATTCATTTATAAAATATTATAAATCCAAAATAAAAGTTTATAAACTTATAAGTTTAAAATGATAGTTATAAAGTTCACATCTTCATTTTTTTCAATTGTAAGTAGGGCCCACCTAACATGATTGCTACAATAATGAATAATAATAAATAAGTTAATGAATAACAAATCTTTAGGGATTGAGATGGATATAGATACGAGTATGGATAAATATTTGTGAATACCTGTAATAAGTATTTGCAAATATTTAATTTTTAAAATATATATATATATATATATATGAAATTATCAAAACAATGTCATTTTGATGTTATAGTTATGCAAGTGAAATCCTAAAATTTCTAAATTTAATTTTTTATTTCTATAAAATAATTTATTTATTTATTTATATCATTATTAATTTTAATTAATTTTTTTAATGGTTAGGTTCAAGTTCTTCAAAAAAAAAGTTAAAAGTTGCATGTATTGGACGATGAGGATGTTATTGATGAAGTAAATTGATTATTTTTGTTACTTATAAAGATTTGTTCTTCATTAACTCACATATTATTATTTATTATTGTATGAATCAAGTTAGGTGAATGCTAATTACAATTGAGAAAAATAAAGATGTGGACTTTGTAACTATTGTTTTGAACTTATGAGTTTATAAACTTTTATTTTGGATATTTTATATATAAATTTGTAAAATAATTAAAAAAAAAATTCATAGAATTGTTGTGATCAATTTTATTTTATGTTGAATGTACTTAATATTTTATATGAGTGATGTATTTTTTTTTGAATTAATGCTAAAAATTTATAATTTTAATTAGATAATTTATAAGTTTAGTCCAACCATTAAGTTCAAATAATTGTTGAAAAATAACCATCCACTCACCAGTTTGGAATTGGTTAGCCAACTCAAGACAGTGTCGACGAACGTTCTAGTTGACGACCTACAATGACGGCTTTCGTTAAGATTTTTAATATGGTATGTTTAATTCATAACTGAATAAATAAATATGTTATACATGAACATTACACCCCAATAAAATTAAAATGTTTTGTATCACCACGAAATCCAAACCGAAATTATCTAAGTCGAATGTTCACAAATTATTTTTCGATTTCTTTTAATGACATTTCACTAAACAAGGGTCAACTTCACATTTTCAATGTGATCAATCGGCAATGAATTTTAAGCTGTTTTTTTTTAATAAAATATCTCTTATAAGTCTATTTTCTATGACTTTTTATGGATTCGAATTTCAAATCTAAATGCAAGTTATGAATTGATTTCTACACACTACGTAGAGTGTGACAGTGTGCATGAACATAACAGTGCAGCCACTTCCGAATTTTGTTGGGCACTCGTCTTCATTTTTATATCTAGTTTTCACATAATTTTGCAGCTTAGCAATTGGAGGTCCGAAACTCATTCTATTTTTAATTTACCAAGCCTAGTCCAACAAATTCCAGCAACCGAAATTCACCCCTCTTACATGCAACTTACTACCCTATCATTCTTTACAATTTGATTAACATAGTTACACATCATCACACCTTAATTTTACATTATTTAAGCATCACACACATTGCCCTACATTTAAATTTTGCACTATCAATATGTTTCCATAATCACCAAGTTACAACAACACATGATCTTTACATACGACCATTCAAAATACAATCATATTTCAAAATCATAAACAAACCATATACTTACCACCTTTTTTGCTGAAAACCAAGGCCTCCTTTCTTTTTCTTCTTCTTATTTTCTCTTCCTTCTTCCTCTTTTCTTCCTCTTTCCTTCTCTCTCTTTATCTTCCCCTCTTCTTTCTTCTTTCTCTTCTTCTCCTTCACTTTTCTTTCCTTATTCTTTTCCTCCTTTCCCTTTCTCTTTTCTCTTCTTCTTCTTTTCTTCCTCCTTTTCTCTTTCATGGGTTTTCTTCTTTCTCTCTTTGTTTTGCATTAGCTTCTCCTTTCTTCTAGAATTTTTTCCTAAGACTTATCCTTTAAGAATGAATTAATAAAGTAAAAAAAAAAAAAAGAATGAATTTGCTTAATTACAAACTTGTGGGCTTGTTTTACATTTTATTATTCTAAGCCCAATTGTAATTGAAATAATCCAAAATCATTAATTCAATGGGCTTAATCATTTAGCCCATTTTCTTGTAAATTCCATTGGCCATTAGGCTCAATTACATGTAACATTTCTTAGCCCACTTAAAGTTAACTCACTTTTCAAATTGTTTATATTTTAAGTTCGAAAAAAATTTTATTCCGGTCACCAAAAGTTTATTATAACTATTATGTAAAATTTCAGTCATTACATTATATCATTAACAAGATAGAAAAAAAAATAACAGATCTCACGTTTGAAATAACTCTTTATTGAGAAAAATAATTAATTATTCTTCTTTACTGTAAATAAGACTATATATACAATCTCCTAGAACCTTAAAACAAGTAAAATTTAAATAAAGTAAAACTAAATAATGTAGAAATAAAAATACTAAACTAAGAGTTCTAAATTAAGTAAATTTTAAATAAAATAAATCTAAACAAAGACGAAATAAAAATACTAAACTAAGAAAAAATCTTAAACTAAATAGAATTTAAATAAAACTCTTGGTGTATTAGATAACCCAAAGGTCATGACTAACCACTCATATAGCCTATCGTTTGTCATGAAAGTTGTCTTCCATTCATCTCCTAAGCAAATTCTGATTTAATGATAATCACTCTGCAGATCTATCTTTGTAACACCCACTTTTTCTAAGTATATACTATATAGTTATGTATTTCTAATGTGTTATATTTTTACAAGGTTATATGTATAATATAGGATTAACAAGATATTTTAGTAATTAGTTATAACTTTTGGATAAAAAAAGATAAAAGAGTAAAATAGGGATTAAATTGAAATTTTATTTTTAGTATATATTAAATAGGTAAACTTGTGTTTAGGGATTTTGCCGACTTGAGGAGGAAGAAGACAAAAAAAAAAAAAAAAACAAAAGGAAAAAGAGAGGAAAAAAAAAGACAAGAAGAAAATGGTAAAAAATTGTAAGTTTATTTTTAATTTTATATTTGTTTATAGAAATTAATAATTGTTATCAGTTTGTATGTCATTTTATTATATATGTTTCAATATTTATGGTGGTTATAATTCTGTAATCAGATTGGAGTATTTAGAAGTTAATTTCTTTTTATAATTAAGAATTAGGGATATTGTTTTGTGGATTAATAATGGAGGAAAATAAAATTTTTATAATGGCCGGCATTTTTCTATGGTAAATTACTATAAGATATCAGTGGCCAAAATAAAAATTTTCTAAACTTGAGGGGCCAATGTGTTAATTTATAAAAAATATGTTAAGAAATATAAATTTGCTACAAAAGTGGGCATAAGTGAAAAAAATAAAAGAATGACTGAAAAAAATATTATTAGGCCCAAAACCATAAGCTAAACCCAAGTCCAATTTTTATTTGGATTAAAGCCCAAAATGTGTTATGTATCAACCCATATACTAAGCCCAATATATATATATATATATATATATATGTATGCATGTATGTATAAATGAATGATTTATTTATCTAGACATTTCCTTATGTTTCTAGAAAAATGAAGACAAAAGAAAAGAGACCAAAGGAAAAATAAAAACATAAGAAGAAGAGAAGGGGAGAAGAAGAAGCGGTGAGGAAGAGAGAGGAAAGCAAACAAAGGAGAAGGGAAATAAGGTAAAATCCAGCAAGAGATAAAGGGGGCTTTTGGTTTTGGTTGGGAAACAAGAGAGGAAAGACGAGAAACAAAAAGAAGAGAGGAAGAGAAGGAAGAGTGGCCGGGAAAGAAGAGAAAAAAAGGAGAAGAAAGAAGAAAGGAGAAGAAAAGAGAAGAAAGGAGGAGGAAGAAGAATATGAAAATGATGTTCAAATGAGGTAAATACCCTTTCAAATTTCTGGAAATTTTGGTTAATTAATTGGTAAAGTGGTTGTGATGAATGTGTACATTATATATGGCAGTGAACATTTTCAGTATATGGTAGTATTTGGTTTTGTATTATGCATGAGAAATGTCAAAAATTTAAGTGTTAATGAAAGTAGAAAAATGGTACATAAGTTGTAGAGCTGAAATTTTGATATGCAGGGGTGGTAGTTTGGGTGGTAGTTTGGTTGCTAGAATTTCGGATGGTTGCTATAATTTTTATCTAGGCTCAATATTTTGTTTTTAAAATGAATTATAGACCGTAAATTAACATACCGTCTTATTCTATAGAAATTAGACATAATAATGGTTAACATAGTCGTAAACCATAATTTTTCAAGAATGAGTGAGTTCTCAAAATTTTAGAGGTTTTGCTGCCTTGTTATACATGTAAATTGTCGAAAGTTTTGAGCAGTAAATGAAAAACCTAAAACAGTATAATATTCTCAATATCTGATTTTAGTGTCATAAAAATCTATGAAAATTAGACATATAAAAAAAATAACATATTAAAAAACCAGCTTGTTTCGTGTAGGAACAAGATCACAATAAATTTTGGAAGTGAGTGCCATATTTTGGGACTGCATACAATCTTACGCCTGCGCAGTGTGTAATCAATTTGTTATAACTCGGACATAAGAAATCATATTTAGGATCTGTAAAAGGCTACGAAAACTAGACGTACAAGAAATAACATATTTCAAAATTAGTTTATTATATTAAGAAATGAATTCCCAGAAATTTCAAAAAACCAATGCCTTGTTGTGGAATTGAATTAGAACAGTGTCCGTTCATTTAAGTATAAGTTGGGCTATAAATTTTTCTAATAAATCACCGTAAAAGGCTATAGAAAGTAGACCTATGAGGGATAAATATATTGAAAATTCGGATTAAACTATGTTTCTAGTTGGTTATAGCAAAATTCTAAAGTCACCTCTGTTTCAGAAAGATATCACTTAGCATAATTGAGATGGAAATTGTGATTTTTTTGGATTAAGTAATGGGGGTCTGAGACATTCTGATTTTACTAAGAGTTATTGTTATATACAATATATTTATTTGTGTATATGGCAAGTATATATGGTTATGAGTTCTGATGAGGAATATGTATTTGTGATAGTCGACCTAGTCAACCATTAGTGATGCTACAAGTTGGACGAGGGTAAGCACAAACCTGTGAGTGGATGGTTCTTTCTCAACGACCATTTGAACTTAATGTTGAAATGCATATGTTAGAAACTTATGTAACTCCTCTAGATTTACTTTGGTTATTACTTTATGAGATTTAAAATTACAATGGTTAATGAAACGATTTTTCAAAGATGATGTAAATGTGTTGAGTTACGTTGAGCTTATGAATTGTGAATCTATGAGTTGTGATGCGGGTTGTGATTACTGCTTTGTAAATTTGTGACTAGTAAAAATATTGAAACGGTTGTCGAAGATGTCAACAATGTGTTGGAATATGGTAAATTCATGAATTATGAATAGGTTATGACATGTGAGTAGATACTTTGTTTTTCAAATAATTATTTTTACACAATATTTGATTTATGAATGTTTTAAAAATTGATTTGAATGAATATTTTATTTCATTTTTCTAAAATATGGTTGGACAAAATAGTTGAAATATACGTGTTTGGGAAGTGATTTTGAATTGTTAAACTTTGTTACGAATTTAGGATTTATGAATATTTTATATGTCTGAAATTAATATGGTTGAAGTAAGAGTAAGTTTAGAAAATATGTTTGGATATTTATGAATTGTTTCTGTGGATAAATGTTTATAATGAATTGATTTTTATACTGATATGTGATAAACATAATGAAAGACGTTGTACAGTTTTTCATGATGTGAGTTTTAGTGTAAGTGCTCAGTATAAGCGTGTCTGGATACAGATATTTCCTCTCTTACCCGTGAAAAAAGGTAAGAGAGAGGTTACAAATCCTTGAGGGATAGACCAAAATAGGTGAACTTCCCTCTTAAACAAATCCTTAAGGGATGAACCAAAATGGGTGAGCTTCACTTTGAAAGAAATCTTTGAGGGATGGACTATGTTGGGTGAGCTTTCTTCCGAAACAAATCATTGAGGGATATACCATTATGGGTAAGCTTCCCTCTAAAATTTTTAATTGAGCAACCACAGATTTTATACGTGAAAAACTATTTTATATTACCTTGTTGATTTTAAGTGAATTGTTTAAAATTACTATGAAATATAGTACTTTAAATTTTATACTCCTCATTTATATTTTCTTGTTTTATTGTATCTACTCATTGAGTCCTTAGGACTCACTCCCCTTCACCTTTTCAATTTTGTAGGTTTGACTGGTAATTAGAAACAAGGAAAGAAATTTCCAATACAGCAAAGACAAACAAAAGAAAAAGGGTAAACACTGCAGTCACTAGGGCATCTGAGTTTATTGTTCATAGAGGGTTGTGTATGGTACAGACAGTGAATTATTACAGAGTTGTGTCTAAATTGCATTATGTTCTTTATTATATAAGATGTTATAGTATATTAAAGAATTTTATTTAATTCATGATTAAGTTTATCGCCTGTATGTGTTTATGTATTGTGTTATGTTCTTTATATATTTATTTAATATTATTGTTATTGTAACACCCACATACTCGGAGATATTACTGGCACGTAATGAATTCCACCGTCACTATAAAATGTAAATCCACAATTACATTATTAGACACAATGCATAGCATAATCCACATAGGGGCGATAAGCCCAATCATGGAAATAAATAAAATTTCTAGTGTAGCACAATATTTTATATTGTATACTACCATGATAGATTTTAATTACAATTCTAAGACATCTTTTTATCTGAACCTTACAGGACTCTTAATGCATGACAAACCCATGAACTCGAATGACTGCAGTGTGTATTCCTTGTCCTTTGTCCGTGTCTCAGCCCGTATTGGATCCTTTTCTTTTTCTTTCTAACTACCTGTCCATCTCTATTCATCTTGCAACACTGAAATGTGAAGGGGGGTGAGTCTTAAGGACCCGGTGAGTGGATAAGAATAAAATAAGAAAATGTAAATGAGAAGTACGAGTATAATTTTTAAAATATAACATTTCACATCTAATTAAAAATATTTCCTTTAAACAATAAAGCATAATGAAATCATTCCATGTATAAAAATCAATATGTGGATGTTCAAATAAAAGTATCTGGGCTTGCCAGAAAACTGTGCCCTGAGATATTCACCAGTGGGCTGCTGACGAACACCTCAAGACCCGCTAACGAATTATTTTACATTAATACATAAAATCATTTAGACCATTCGTTAGCATTGACCTGGACAAGTGAATGCGGTGCCAAACATCAATTTATCTAGCCGCAACCTCTTCTTTGCCTCTTATCATAAGGCAAAGGCAGAAATGGTAACCTCTCCCTTACCCTTTTCCCGGGGAGGTAAGGGCGGAAATGGTAACCTCTTTCTTACCCCTTTCTTGGGTAAGGGTGGAATCTGTGCACAGATGCGCTCAAACTGAGCACTTGCACTAGCAATCTCACCACATATAATCCATAAAGCATTTTCATCGTATAAGTTATAAAATCAAATAATTTAATTTATCACAAATCATCCATCCACAAAAACAGTTCATAAATATCCAAAACATTTTTGAAATATTACTCTTACCCCCAATCAAATTTATTTTCATTCTAATATAACACAGTAATAAACACTGAATTTACAATTACAAAAACAACTTAACATTTCAATTTCAAATCATGTATAACTTAAATATTTCTTCCAAATCATTTTTTCAAGTATAAGATAAAATATTCATATCAATAGATTTTTCTAAAATATGCATAAATCAAATATTTTAAATAAACAATATTTTGAAAATAAAAATATCCACTCACACTTGTCTTAAATCAATGATAATAAAATTATTTCCTAATTCTTAAAATAAGTTTTGTAAAATAGTTTTAAAGAATGAAAACAAGTAAGATCCACTCACAGGTTTCCGCTAATCCATTTTCCAACTTGCAGCCACGCTAATGGTTAACTAAGTTGACTATCTACAAATACACTTCCCTTTATTAAAATCCAAAATACCATACACTAGTCATATAAACTAATAAATATACTATTTATAACATTGATTATTAATAGACAGTATGACTATCTCAAACTATCATTACCTATTTTGATAAAATCCGCAATAAGAGCAATTTCGTCTTTTTTGCTAGTATCGATCGGTAATGAATTTTAAACTAAATTTTTAATATGTTCATTCTTGATACGTCTAGATTACGTGACTTTTTACGATATTTCATTCATATTTATATATTCAAACTTATACTTAATTAAACAAATATTGTTTCAATCGAATTTTTGCAATAAGGCAGTGAGTTTCTTTAATTTTCTAGAAATTCGTTCCTCAACAGAAAATTTTAATTTTTTAACTATGTTATTCCTTATTATGTCTAGTTTCTGTAGTCTTTTACGGATCCTAATTCCAATTCCTAATGGTTATGTTATGGTCAATTTACTTTACAATGTGCAGATACGTGACAGTGTGCAGTGTCGAAACGGAGCACCTATATTCTGAAATTTTCTACAACTTCATTCCTTAATTAAAAATTCTGATTTTTGATATATTATTCTCTTATGTGTCTAGTTTATAAAAAATTTTACGGCTCTAAAAAACCGATGTTGAGAACCCTATTTCGTATTAAGATTTCTGTCCACTACTTTGCACTTTTGGCAAACATAAATGAAACACGAAACAATCTCTTCTAATATCTGTAGAGGATGCATCGTTTCTCGAAAAATTTTAAATTTTGACTAGGTTACTCGTAATTATATCTTATTTCTCTAGAATTTTACGATGCATTAATTGGACATCTATAACATATTTTATAAACCAAATACCGAGCCTAGGTTAAGTTTTTAGCAACCATTCGAAATTTCAGCAACTTTTCCCCTTCCATCTAGTAACGTACAAGACCACATTCTCACCCCAAGACGTAACCATCTACACACTACACTTACTACCATTTATTATATTAACCATTTCCATCATTTTTTTTTTCATACATCATAACACTTTGGTTTTATATTTTTTATGCAATTAACACAACTAAAACAACACCACAATAGAATGTCTAACAAGACGTGATTCCAAGACCATAGAGGATGAACCAACCTGCTTAGCAACTCTCTTGACAGTCAATAAATGCCCATGAAAATTAATCCCAAAGGAAATCTCTCTCAAAACAAGTTGCCAGCCGCATGTTCATACTT
>JAXCLQ010056362.1:5848-17463 GCA_035584115.1 Cedrela odorata | reverse complement strand
ATATGTACACTTGTATGTATAAAAAAAAATTGTGGACTAGAAATGTTTAAGTTTTTTGTAAATAAAATAATAGTATTTTATATAAAGAATGTAAGTATGTATTTGCAGTTAGTAAGAAATAGGTGTGACAACATGTGTCGAAGCGTTGTCTCTAATAACATGGCAGCAATGGGAGGCTCAATCGTGTCAGCGTCCAAGTATACACGTGTAGGTCCATCAGTGATGATATTAGAGATTGCATACCCATAGTAAAGATGAGTAGCTTTGGTGGTGGTTGTATGAATGATAGCAGAGAGCATCCATCCAATCAAATCTGGTCTTCTCCTTTCTATTATAGATCTCATCTACCACATATCTTCTAGTATCATTTTAGAGAATCGCCCTGACCTTACATTTAGGCAATGAGATACAATTAAGCGCAAGATCCTCTCATAAAGCCCCAGATGCACAAATTTGAAATCAACTTCAATCATGGCTGGGTTCTTGAAGATAATTTTACAAGCTTCAAAATCTTGAAATGACTTTTGAGATGGAAATAATCCCCGTCTAGTATTCTAGTAACCCTGGAGAGTGTTTCGGCATTTACTTTAAAGGTATGTTCTCAGATGATTGTTTTGAATTTAGTCAATTTCATCTTTCCAGTGTGAGGATCCCTTACGTCCAAGTTTGAATAGAATACTTTGATGAGTGTGTCAAAGCATTTCCCTTTATGTTGAAGAAAATACATTAATCTGAATTCTTAGAATTAACTAGGATAGGGAAAATCGATAGGTTGTAAGAAAGGAAAGTCGATTACCTTACCAGGAGATACTTTTCTACTCAGATAGTGGAGAAGTATATATCCTTTGCTTCTTAGTTTGGAAAGTTAGGATTTGAGGTCGACGCTACGTTAGGCTTATGTCTCTTTCATTGTCCTACCTCTGTATTTTTGGTTCTTGGCATTTTTAAGTTTCTACTTTGAGAGTTGGAGAGAATTTGGAATCTTAAGGTTTCAATAGCAAAGAGACTAGGGTTTTTAGAGAGAGTTCTAAGTAAATGAGATATCGATACGTGTAGATTAGAGTGTCTTTTAAAAGTGAAATAACATAAAAGTATTGATATACTTTATGAATGTATTGATCTGTTCTTATATTTGAAAAGATATATCGATCTCTCTTGAAGAGAGTTCGATTCTTTTTGCCTTTGAAGGTACAAGTATCAATACTCAGTGTTGAGCGTATCGATACATGTCGATGAGGATATGAACAGATTCATATTTAAAAATGTCTTTTTGAGGTGCATTTAATTTTAGGGCTGATAATGGAGCTTTCAAAATTTTTGAGGTATACGTGGTCGCTTCTAGAATTGAGTTAGGGTATCGATCTGCAATGGAAAGATATTAATACAAACTAGAATATAAGTTACCATGTTGATACATCAAAGGATGGTATCAATGTTAAAAAGCAACATATAAGGATATTGATACAATTTCAATAGCATATCGATCTATTACAATGATATCGATACTTTATGATATAAGTATCGGTCAGCTAATTGAAGATTTGTTTTTACATAATCTAAGCAAACATCTCCTTTACTAACGTGGTCCCTGATGAAATGATGACAAATTTCTATGTGCTTAGTCCTAGAGTGATGAATAGAATTCGTGGACAAGTTTATGCCAATTGTGTTATCACATAGAATCAGAATTTTACTAAAATATAATCTATAATCATGTAATTGATGTTTTATCCATAGAAACTGTGCACAACAACTCCCAACGGATATGTATTTGACTTCCGTAGTGAAAAGTGAAATTGTGTTTTATTTCTTGCTAAACCAAGATACTAAAGCATTTCCAATGAAGTAACAAGTACCACTTGTACTTTTTTTGTCCACTTTATATCCTCCGTAGTCAGCATTCGAATAACTTTTTAAATTAAACTCATCATCCTTTGGATAAAATAATTCTAAGTTAGGTGTGGCTCTTAAATACCTAAAAATTTGTTTTACTCTAAAAGATGTGACTCTTTAGGATTAGATTGAAATCTAGCACATACACACACTCCATAGAGAATATTGAGTCTAGAGGCGGTTAAATAAAGTAAAGGTCCTATCATACCTCTATATAACTTTTGATCTATATTCTTTCCTATTTTATCCTTATTTAATGAAGTATAAGTGCTCATAAGGGTTTGAATTATTTTTCCTTCTGTCATGTCAAATTTCCTTAGCAATTATTTGATATATTTTGATTGAGAAATGTAAATTTCATAATTTGTTTATTTAATTTGAAGTTTTAAAAAAAAAATTAATTCTCTCATCATGCTCATTTCAAATTCTCTTTTCATGAGATTTGAAAATTCAATGCATAAGGACTCATTTGTGCTTCCAAAAATGATGTCATCAACATAGATTTGTACTAATAAAGTATCATCACTTCCCTTTTGGTGCTCATTTCAAATTCTTCTTTGGTTTTAATAAATAGCATAGTATTAATATTTTTTCTCACAAAGTTGTGTTTTAGCAAGAATTCACTTAGTCTTTCATACCAAGCTCTAGGTGCTTGTTTTATACCATATAGTGCTTTAGTGAATTTATAAATATGATTTGGAAATCTATAGTTCTCAAAACTAAGAGGTTGCTCTATATAAACGTCTTCATTTATAAAACTATATAAAAATGCACTTTTGACATCTATTTCATAGAGTTTGAAATTTTTATAACATGCAAGGACTAAAAGCACTCTAATGACTTCTAATCTAGTATGGGAGCATATGTTTCATCATAGTCTATTCCTTCTTCTTGACTATATCCTTGTGCCACTAGCCTAACCTTATTTTGAGAGATATTCTCATTCTCATCGAGTTTGTTTCTAAATACTCATTTGGTACCTATAGTTGGATATTCATTAAGTCTAAGTACTAAGGTCCAAACTTCATTTCTTTGGAATTAATTTAATTCTTCTTACATAGCCATTAACCAATTTTCATCATTTAGGGCTTCTTCAACTTGTTTGGCTCAATTTGAGAGACAAATGATAGGTTTTGAACTTCATCTAAATTTTTATCAAATTCTCTTGTTCTTCTTCTTATTTTAACTCCTTATGAATGACCTCTTATTATTAGTTCTTTTGGATGACTAGAAGTATATTTCTATACTTTTGGAAGTTCATTAGTGATTTGTTCTTCTTTTACAATCTCATTTTGTTTGTCTAAAGATGTATCATTTAAGTTCAAGTTTTCTAAGATTTTAATGACTTCCAATTCTTTCTCTTTTTCTTTAGCAACTAATTTAGCCAAGTCAGGATCATATTCATCAAAGGTTATATGCAAACTTTATTTCACGACTTGAGTTCTCCTCTTAAAAACTCTAGAGGCTTTGCTTTTGGAGAAGTAGCCTAGAAATATTTCTAAATCAGATTTTGGCTCAAATTTTTCAAGATTGTCCTTAATATTAAAAATGTAGCAATTGCATTCGATTACTGTAAAGTACTTAATCTTGGGTTTCTTTTGAAAAACTAGCTCATATAAAGTTTTGTTCAATAATTTTCTAATTAGAACACTATTTGTTATGTGACATGCATTGTTAATAAGCTCAGCTCAAAAGAATTCTAGTAGGTTATATTCACTTAGTATTGTTCTGCTCATTTCTTGTAAGATTCTATTTGGTGTTAATAGCCTCAACCCAAAAGTATTCGGATAGGTTATATTATTTAGCATTATTCTGCCCATTTCTTGTAAGGTTCTATCTTTTCTCTCAGAAACTCCATTTTGTTGTAGGGTTCTAGGTGTAGAAAGGTTGTGAGAATATCCATTCTCATTGCAAAGGTTTTCAAATTCTTTATTCACAAATTTCCCACCTTGATCATTTCTAATCTTTGCAATTTTAAAGCCTATTTAATTTTCAATCCTTTTTTAGAATTTTTTAAATGCTTCGAATGTGTTGTTTTGTATCCAAAAAGAATACCTATGTAAATCTCGAATAATCATCTACAATTACATATGCATAAAGTTTTCTTCCTAAGGATGCAACTCTATTTAGTCTAAAGAGATCCATATGTAAAAGCTCTAATGGTCTAGTTATGGAAACTAAGTTTTTGGATTTGAAAGAAGTTCTAACTTGTTTTCCTAGTTGATAAGGACTATATACTTTGCCTTTTGTGAATTTTAGATTTGGAAGGTCTTCTAACAAGCCTTGTTTAGCAAGTTTTAGCAAAAGATCCATACTACAATGTCCTAATCTTCTATGCCACATCCAAGAATCATCACAAAGAACTTGCAAATAAATGTCATTCATTTCATTCAGATTTTCTAATTCTATGATATATACATCATTGCTTGTAGGTGTATAGAATAATTTATTTACATGCTTATATAATATTTCACAACCATTCTTAAGAAACACAACTTTGTATCCATAATTACACAATTGGCTAATGCTAAGCAAGTTATACTTAAGATCTTTAACACACAAAACATCATTAATTGAAATTGAAATAATACCAATAATACCAATACTTTTCACCTTGCTTCGACTATTATCTCCAAAGATTACATCTTTTTTATCTTTTTTCTTTAGATGGAAAAATAGTCTTTTGTTTCCCGTCATGTGCCTTGAGCAACCGCTATTGAGGAACCACTTCTTTTTGTACTTGTTGCTCTTCACATGCGGTATTTACAAAATGGACAAGTTTATTTTGGTACCTAAGTGACTTTGCGTCCATAAGTATTAGTTCTACCCTTAAAAGTCTTGGCTATCTTAGCATGTATAATCTCCTTAAGTTGTGTTCCCTTAGATACCTACATCATTGTAGGTCCATTATACTTATTCTTCTTATGTAGATATGTGTTGCTATAATAACCCTTCCTATTGCAATAATGACAAGTAATGAATGATGTGACTTGTTGTTTAGATTTTACAAAATAGTTTACATAGGCCTTTTGTTTAATTCCTTATTTATAGCCAAGTCAGGCTTTATCAAATACTAGTCTTTAACTACCTAAGAGTTTATCTAAGGTTTCATTTCCTTGTGTAAATTTTACTAATAGATTTTTGAGAGAAATTGTTTCATCTTTCAAGTTCTTATTGTCATCTTTCAATGTGTTACACTTCTTAGACATTCTAGAATAATTTTTGCCCTCAAATTTCTTTTAATTTAAATGAATCGTTTTCTTTTATTATCAAGGAATTCATTTTCTTTAACTTTTTATGCCTAACATATAATTTCTGAAAGTCGTCCTTAAGTTCTTCATATAAAGCACACAAGTCATCATTGTCACTACTTGTGTATGTGTCATAATAAGAGTAATTGTGGTCAAGAGAAGTTACCTCATCCTCTTGCTTTCCCATGAAACAAAAGTTGGCTCGTTCATTTTCCAATGATGAGGTGTTCTCTTTACTTGATAAGTCGTCCCATGTCACTTTCATTGCCTTCTTCTTTTTCTTGTCCTTTTTGTCTTTCCTTAGCAGACATTTAGATCTTATATGCCCTAGTTTCTTGCATTCATAACAAATGATTTCTCGTCCTTTTTCTTTTTCTTTTTCTTTCTCCTTTTCATTGTTTTCTTGAATCTATCCTTTCTTGGATAGTCTCTTCTTTTCCAATTTTTTCCCTTGTTAAAATACTTCTAGAATTTCTTGGCCATGAGAAGAAACTCGTTCTCCTTAAATTCTTCTTCACTTTTATGATCTTCATCTTCCTTTTTAGTGATCTTTAATGTGATGTTTCCCTTGCCCTTTCTCTATCTTCGTTATCATTTCATTTACCTTCCAACTCATATGTCATGAGTGATCTAAGAAACTCATCAAATGGCAATGTCCTTAAGCCTTTTGCTTCTCTAATTGTTGTTACTTTGGCTTCCCAGCTTCTAGGTAGACTTCTCAAAATTTTAGTGACAATATCTACATTGGAATAAGATTTACCAAGAGATTTAAGCTCGTTAGTAATGTCAGTAAACATGTCTTTAATGCTTTCATATGATTTCATTTTAAACAATTCATAGTTATGAGCTAACATGTTTATTTTTTAGTCTTTGACTCTATTAGTGCCCTCATGTGTGACCTCAAACATATCCCAAATTGATTTTACAGTTTCACATCCTGACATTCTATTAAATTCTGTTCTATCTAGGGCACAATAAAGTATATTCATAGCTTTACCATTTAGAGTAAATATATTTCTTACCTCAGTTGCCATTCTCTATTTGGTTTTAATTTCATTTCTCTTGTTAATACATTCTCTGTTGTGGATAGAAAATACTCATCTTCTATAGTACTTAGGATTACAAAATCTAGAATTGTTAAGAAGAATTGCATCCTCTTTTTCCAATAGTTATAATCAGTTCCATTGAAGAATGGAGGCTTATTTATAAATTGTCCCTTAACTATTTATGTAAGGTTACTGCTAGATGTCAATTTTTTATCTACTTCTCAAGGTTGTTAATCCTATTTCATTGACTTAAGTTTTGATACCACTAGTTAGCCTAGTTAGCAACACCCAAGAGGAGGGTGAATTAGGTTTTTCAAAATTTATAGCCTTAAAATAAATGCAATACAGTACGATAAATAAAATAGTAATAGAGAGAAAAACACAAACATAATTTATAGTGGTTCGGCAAAGCTTGGCATACGTCCACTCTCTCGGATATAATTACCATTACTGAGGTTCTAATATCTCCTTGTTACAGGTTAAGTAAAACCCACTACAACTCCTTCTAAGGTGAAGGGAAACCGTACACTTGCTTTATCACAGATGAAGAGTAACCTATAAGAATCTTCTTTATTTTGGGTGAAGATATACCCAATACAATATGAGAATATAGTTCTATTTTTAAGCTCTCACACTAGAGTAAGTGTATTAATATGCTCTTACAAAGAAAAGTTCTCTCAAAACAAAAAATAAAAGTTTTTACAGTAGTAAGAGAAAGTGACACTGTTCACGTTGAAAATGTTCTTAAAGAATGCTTTTTTGTTTGATCACAATAATAGCGTTGCTTTCTTTCACTGTTCTTCTTTCATTTATATTCATTCCGTTTATAAAGACCCTTATGTCCAACAGCTTGATTTGGCACATTTAATGTCTGCCATAAATGCTGCAGAAGTTACCATTAAGCCTTAATTTTAAAAGAAGTATCGATCCTTTTTTTGCTATGTATCGATCTCTTTGTACGAAAATTGAATCTGAATCTCGAGTATTGTTCTATTTGCCTTTATGTATAGATTTGATTTACTTTGTAAATAAATTTCAACTCTCTGGAATTGCAACGTATCGATCTCCTTATTTGAAGTATCGATCTGGTTTACTCCGTAATTATTTTTGCAACTCTCTGGACAAGGTATGTATTAATCTCCTCTAGATCAGGTATCGATCTGGTCGGCCTTATAAATATATTACAACTCTCTTGACAATGCATATATCAATCTCTTCTAGCTCAAGTATTGATCTGGTCAACCTTGTAAATATATTCCAACTCTCTTAACAATGCATGTATAGATCTCCTCTAGCTCAGGTATCGATCTGGTCAACCTTAGGAATTTTATCTAAAGCTTCTGCCTTTACACATATCAATATCCTGTCTTCTTGGTATCAATCTATTTCAAGAGTGTCGGTTTGTTCTTCAATGGTATCAATCTGTTATTTTAATATATTGATCTCTTTACTTTTACATATCGATCATGTCGAGCTTTCAAGACATTTTCACACACGTTTGTTAAGGATTGATTATAAGCATATTTATATATAAGTTTCTTGATTCTAAAACAAGTTTAAGATCATTTTATCATCATATGTTAACTTAACATTTACAATAACACTTAATCATCATCGAAAACAATTAAATATATTCAAGTCATCAATATAATATCATTAATAATAAATATAAAAAAGTGTAATGATTACAAATATATATATTAAAGTAATATATCTATATATATATATATATATCTAAAATAATCATTACTTATTATATTATTAAAGTAATAATATAAGATATTTGTATTATAGTTACATATTATTTTATTAAAGTAATAATATAATTTATGTATCTTCCTCTCTCTCTTACTTTGATATATTAATTTGATTAATATATTATATTATTACATTAATTATATTAATGTCAATTGAACAACCTATCATTGCTTGACACATGGTTTGGCTTTATTCAATTATTAATGAATTAAAAGCATGTAAAGTGTTGCATGTATGACATTGGAAATTAGGAAATCAAATTAGATTTGAATTCAATTTGGAATTGAGTTGATAAAGCAAGATTTAAGTGTTAAGTCTTTGATGCTACTTTTTCCTTCATATAACCGAGAGCTTCATTCTTCTTTTGAGCAAGATTTTGTTCTTTTTTTTAACATAGAACAAAAGAGAGAAAGAAGCAAAAGAGAGAAAAAGAAAAAGGAAGAAAAGAAAGAGATTGAAAGGGTTTCTTTCTCTTATCTCCCATTGATAAGCTAAGGTTGTCTAGTGTGGACAATCTAGTATTGGCTTGGTTAAGTTAATACTTATAGCTTAGAAATTTCATTATGAAACTGGAACTGTCTTCGCCATTTCAAAGTGTGGATACACTTGAAGGCGAGTGAGGAAATTGACTTACTTTCTGGATAACAAACTTGAAGAAGTATAACCTCTTAACTTCGTATTTATGTTTAAAAATATTTAAAATTTTGAAATATGCATATGTACATATCTTGGTCCTTTGGAAGCCTTTTGCACGGTCCATGTGATAGCTGTAGCTTTCTCGAGTACGCGTTCCATTCAAGTCGTGCTGTCATACATTTTTAATTTGACAATCCTAATACCAACAATCTCTAAAGCATGATCATCTCCTATGAACACAAATCCTCCTTAGATAGATTTATATTGATAGAACTATTCTCTTTGAAAGGTCATGTGTCATGTTACTACTGAATTCACGAGCCATACATCAGTAAATTTCTTTCTGTCTTTAGTGACTATTGTCGCCTTGCAATACAAGATTTCTCCATTTCCTAAGGTACTTGCCATATTTCCTTGAAAACTTGTATTTACATTCTTGATTTTGATTTACTATGATTTTGACTCTCACTAGAGTCACATTCCGTTGATCTCCCTCTCATTATCGATAAAGTCTCCACTTGATGCAAACTTGCCAACATGTTTTCCTTATTTTTACGCTTGTTTTCTTCTTCCAATATATCCGTTGCTATATCGTCGAAAACTAGGTTATCAAAGCAGGTACCTTGAGTAGTCAAGTTGATAATGAGTTGATCATACGAGTTTGGTAGACTTTAAAGTAGAAGCTCTGCACATTCATTTTCCTTTATTTTCTGACCTAACGACATAAGTTGTGAATATAGAGTTCTTAAAGTGTTGATATGCTCTATCACCGTTGTTGATTCTAACATTTGAAAAGTATAGAGTCTTCTCTTAAGGAAAATATAATTGTGAAGTGATTTTGCCTCGTACAATTTTGTAAGAGCATCCCATATCTCCTTTGCCGTCTTTTTCTCTTCAATGCTCGATAATACCTCGTTAGCTAATCCCAAGTAAAGATTAACCATTACATCTTTATTTATTTCATTCCACTTGTTTTCATCTGTAATACTCACCGATCTATCTTTTATAGGTGTCAAACACGTATCTTTTCTCACAATTGCCTTCATTTTCATCTTCCACAATGAGAAATTGCTCTCATTGAATTTTTGAATTTCAAACTTTACTGTTATAGTCCTGATCTTACTCGAACTCAATCCCACTATTTTATAGTAAATAGTATCGTATAAGTGAATAATACCGTATACGTGAATAATACTGTATACGTGAACAGTGACTCATACTTAAATAGTACCTCCGTGAACGAGTTTCAACTACTTGGTGCTCTGATACCATTATTAGGATGCTTGAAAACTTTTATCTGTAACTTAAAGTGAACTTCACAACCAATTGTTATGTAAGTAGGAGATTTAGCCTTCCATATATATTTAGGTGGCTTTGCCTACTATATGAAGATGAAAATAAATAATATACAAATTTACTTGAAATTTCAAATTAATTAGGATAAAAAAAATACGATCAAAGTAGAAGAATTCACTATAAAAGTAAGATTATAACTTCTCTCTACATATAAGGAAAGTAGAACTGCAAAACACTCTCTTAAGTACTAATTAATTGAGAAGTTAAGAAATTGAGAATGGATAAACAAATAGAGAAAAAATACATTCTATTTATAAACAACTCATAACCAATTAATATTGACTAAAGAGTTTGAATACTCCTCTATTTGTCAAGTCGTAACATTTGAAGTCACCAACCTTGAAACATAATTTTTAAAGTTAGGCTACCAACTTTGAAAAGCCAACCTAACAATTTTAAAGTCAATCCTTCTACATTCATATGCAACATTTTCCTTGTGCAGCTTTGATCATTATGAAGAAATTAAAATGTTTTCTCTTTTTATCTCTCAATTTTATCTTTTTATTAATATCATTTTTCATTGATTTTGATCCTTTCTCACCTTTTTGAATGGTGCGGAAGTAACACGATTTGAGAAATTTCTTATTTAAATTTTTAAAAATACAAAGATGTCAAATATCTACGTGGTTTTTTTATTTTTTTTTATTTTCTTTGGTTAGTTGGTTAGAACAAGATTTCTTACCGATATTATTTTATAATTATTTTTGTAGCTTTTTTTAATGGAAAAATATGACAATTTCTTGATTAATTTGTAAAGTAAAATTTAAAAATAAATAAATAAAAGTTGCACAGATGAGAGAGAGAGAGAATAAGAGATAAGGGTTAAAAGTGAACTTTTTCTTTACAATATTTTGGTTAATTAACTGTAATGTCATTTATTCTGTTAATTAGATGGTTAAGAAAAAGTATGTGAGCATTTCAAATTCTAACCCTCTATCTGAAAAAAATTCTCAAAATAAAAGGTAATTGATAATCTCTCCAAAAATAATTGTTAGCTATATACAATAGAGAAATTAATTGTGGTAAAAGAAAAAAAAATTGCAGTGCTATTACAATTAATATCATAAACATGAAATTGATACTTGCATAATGCTTTTCAAGCCACTTTTAATTAAGACATGACTAAAACCATAAAAGACTAAATGATTAAAAGTACATAAGTTTATGAATATTACTGGCAACCCACCCACTTAGATATCTAGTTGATAATAAATCCTTTACGAACTCCGCTAAAATGTAAACAAAAACATGATCACATACCCTTGACCATATTATTATTTTACAATATAAACCAGGACCACGTTAAATCCTGATGCATTCCAGATATTTTTTATCTTGCATTCACATCAACGCTGGCTACACTTTATGAAGTTGTGGTCTGTGTTTACTTCATTCTAAAATCGGATATTTCTTAAACAAAACAAAAAGAAAATTCATCCAATGGTTGTGATAAGTCAATCATTAACGAAATAGTGCAACTGGTTTGACTTATTATACTTAAAATAAGAGATTAAAGTAGTCAAGTTAATTTTCAATTTGTCGGTAATAATTTTTAACTTATGAGTTACATTTTAAAATTTTTGATAAATATAGTAAAAAAATAAATAAATAAATAAAATAAACGTTAATATGTCACTATAATTTTAGGTCTCACTTTTTGGGTTTCCAAATTCGC
>JAXCLQ010056340.1:0-17466 GCA_035584115.1 Cedrela odorata | reverse complement strand
CTCTTCCCTTTACGTAAATGCTTCTCCAATTTCAATTTTGAAATGCTAAACACTAACCTTTTATTCATTAACATATGAAGGACTTAGATTAACTCAATGAAATCCAATGGCTCCCGTTTTTCCACTTACTTTCCATTAATTCTAATTTTCTTAAAATACATGGATAGCTTGGATTACTTCACTCAAATCCAATAGTCATCCTTTCTCCAACACATCTTCCACTAACTAACCCTAAATATTAATTAATTTAATCAATCAAACTCATGGATGGTTAGGATGACTTTAACCAAACCCAATGGACCACATTTAGCCACCACATTTTCCACTAGCTTAGCTTTTTGTTCATCCTTATCCCATTTGCAAAACATGCTTAGAATTGTGACAAGTGGATGGCTAGAATTGAAACAAATGAATGGCTTAGATTTTGTAGAGAATTTTTAGCCAAAACTTAATATTTTACTCATTTAAATATTTATTTTAATTAATTATATATATATATATAAACTTGGGCTTGGGCTTGGACCCATTTTAATATATATATATATATACACACACACACACACATAAATTTGGGCTTGGGCTCAATTTAATTTAATTAAGCTCAAATTATATATGTATAATGTTTAGCCCACTTAATTACATATGTATATATTTATTCATAAGATAAAATCTCAAAATCACCTTGTTAATAATGAAAATTCAATTCTACCCATATAAATTTACTTTATATTACTTCTCAAAATTTTAACACTTTATACTTTAACAAGTATATTTATAATCTTAGCTACGAGTCTTACAAAAGAAATTGCGGGTGTTACAACTCTCCCCTCCTTACAAAAATTTCGTCCTCGAAATTCACTAAATATCTTCTTTTTCATTGGAAAAGCTGAAGATATTTTTCTCGAATCTTCGCTTCTCGCTCCCATGTAGCCTCCTCTATAGCATGATTCCTCCAAAGCACTTTCACTAAGGGAATATTTCTAGAGTGTAATTATTGATTCTTATGATCTAAAATCTGCACAGGAACCTCCTCATAAGTCAGATCTTCTCTAAGTCTAAGTGGTTTATAACTCAGCACGTGTGTAGGATTAGCAATGTACTTGCCCAACATTGATAAATGAAATACATTATGTACTCCAGATATAGATGGAGGAAGGGTAAGTCGATACGCCACATCCCCTACTCTTTCTAAAATCTCAAACGGGCCAATGAATCTAGGGCTTAACTTCCCTTTCTTACCAAACCTCATGACCCCCTTCATCGAACCCACTTTGAGAAATACCTTTTCTCCCACAATAAATTCCAAAGGCTTCCTTCGGATATCAGCATAACTCTTTTGTCTACTCTGTGCAGTTTTCATTCTTTCATTCACTTTCTCAACCACTTCACGTGTTTGTTGAACAATTTTTGGCCCCAAGACTTTCTTTTCACCGACCTTATCCCAATAAATCGACGATCTACACTTCCTTCCATATAGTGCTTCATATGGAACCACGCCAATAGTGAATTAAAAACTATTGTAATATACAAACTCCACCAATGGTAGGTATTCGTCCCAACTACCCTTGAAATTCAACATGCATGCCCCCAACATATCTTCTAGAATCTGAATAGTTCTCTCCAATTGTCTATCAATTTGCGGGAGAAAAATCGTAATAAAGTTTAATTTAGTACCCATAGCTACATGCAAACTCTTCCAAAACTTAGAGGTAAATCGTGGATCTCTATTCGAAACAATGCAAACAAGCACCCTATGCAATCTAACAATTTCTTTAACATACAATTGTGCATACTTGTCCATCGAATAATTAGTATGCACAGGAAGAAAATGTGTCGATTTCGTCAACCTATCTATAATTACTCATAATGCATTATAACCCTTAGGAGTTCTTAGTAACCCCACAACAAAATCTATAGCTATGCGTTCTCATTTCCACTTTGGTACCATCAATCGCTTTAATAAACCCGACGGTCTCTGATGTTCTGCTTTAACTTGCTGGCAAGTCAAACACTGCTCTACAAATTGTGTAACATCAAGTTTTATCCCAGGCCACCAAAATCTAGTGTGAAGATCCATATACATCTTTGTGCTACCATGATAGATAGTATACTGGGAGTTATGAGCTTCACTCAGAATTTTCCGCTGTAAATCATCATTCCTAGACACACAAAGTCTTCGCTCAAAATACAATGCCCCATTCTCAACTATAACAATTCCTTTTCTTCCACCTCCAGAAACTTCTTCTGCAACCTTCCTCAAGTACTGATCTGCTTTCTGAGCATTTTTAATTCTTTGAATTAAGGTTGGTTGCACTGTCAAATGGACCATATAGGACTTATCCGCTTTTTTTACTACTTCAATTTGATTCCTATCAAGATCCAACAAAATCTGCCTCAAATTCAACTCCTTTTGAGTAAATAGGTACTTCAAACTTTTATGGTTTGTAAAAATTTGACAAGTTTTCCCATACAGATAATGCCTCCAAATCTCTCAGGCAAAGACCACTGCTGCAAGTTCTAAATCATGTGTAGGGTAGTTCTGTTCAAGATCTTTAAGCTGTCTATAAGCATAAGCTACTACCTTCCCGTGTTGCATCAATACACAACCCAGACCTTTCCTCGAGGCATCATTATATACCAAATATCCTCCACCAGTAGATGGAATTGTCAAAATCGGTGCCATCACCAACCGATTCTTAATCTCCTGAAAACTTCTTTCACATTCCTTACTCCACATAAATTTTGTATCCTTCCAAGTTAACTTTGTTAAGGGTGCCGCCAACCTAGCAAAACCTTTCACAAACCTCTAGTAATATCCCGCTAAACCCAGGAAACTCCTTACTTTCGTAACCGTTAAAGGTCACTGCCAATTAATTGTTGCTTCCACTTTAGCTGAATCAACAGATATCCCATCCTTGTTCACCACATCCCCCAAAAATACTACTTGTTTCTGCCAAAATTCACATTTTTTTAAACTTAGCATACAACATCTTTTCCCTAAGTGTTTGAAGCACTATATTCAAATGTTCCTTATGGTCCTCATCACTCTTCGATTACACTAGTATATCATCAATAAACACAATCACAAATTGATCCAAGTATGGCTGAAACACCCTGTTCATTAAATTCATAAAGAGTGCTGAGGAATTTGTTAACCCAAAAGGCATCACTAAAAATTCATAATGTCCATACTAAGTACGAAAAAGTAGTCTTTGACACATCATCATTCTTAACTCTAATATGGTAATATCCTTACCTTAAATCAATTTTGGAAAATACGCTCGCTCCCTGCAATTGGTCAAACAAATTATCAATCCGAGGCAAAGGATACTTATTCTTTATTGTGGCTTGATTCAATCTCCTATAATCAATATATAATCTTATGGTGCCATCTTTTTTTAAAAAAAAACAACACCGGAGCACCCCAAGGTGAAATGTTAAGGCATACAAAACCCTTATTTGACAATTCCTGCAGTTGACTTTTTAATTTCTTTAATTCCATAGGCGCCATTCTATATGGTGTTATAGATATAGGTGAAGTACCCGATAGTAACTCAATACCAAACTCAATCTCCCTTTCTGGAGGTAACCCGGGCAAATCCTCTGGAAACACATCCCGGAATTCTAAGACTATAAGAATATCCTCCGCACATACCTCAGTCTCACTCCCCTTAACCACATAAGCTAAGAAACCTTCACACCCTTTTTATAATAACTTAGTGGCCTTAATTGAACTTATCAACCCTTGACTCACCACTGACCGCTTTCTCCCAAATCTAAATTCTGATTGACTCGGAATGATAAATATAACTTCCTTATTAAAACAATTTACTACTACATGATAAGCGACTAACCAATCCATTCCTAAAATAACATCAAAATCACACATTTCAAGAGGAAATAAGTTTACAATAAATTCCTTCTCCCCAATACTAATTTTACAGACTTGATAAACCTGTTGTATCATCACACTATCACCCATAGGTCAGGCCACAAACATCACATACTTCAAAGATTTAGGAGGTTTATCAAACAAACAACCAAATGCACACAACATAAAAGAATGAATAGCACCAAGATCAAACAGTACTTTAGCTTCCTTATTAAAAAGAGTCAGTGTATCTGTTGCTACTTCATTCAACGCTTGTGCTTCCTACTTGGTGAGAGCATACACACATCCCGGTACTTTCTGTTTCTTGTTCTAATTTCCTACTCCACTATCTCTAATATCCACTCGCCTATTCAGACAATCTTTGATTGTATCCCTTGCTTTCCACAACCAAAACAAGCTCCCATCACTCGGTGGCAAATTCCAGGATGAAACTTCCCACAAGATTCACAAAAAGCATACATCTTCTGTGTAGCTTGTCTGTTACTGCCCATATCTCTAGAATTAATCCCTCTCGGGACAGGTTTACCTTCACCACCTCGCTGAAATAGAGGTCTTTGTGTTTTATTATTATTTCTCCCCTGCCTCACATCTTCTTTCTTCCTGCTGAACTGTTCCCGAGCTTTTTATGACTCCACCAAATCCCTTTCTGCAATAATATCTCAGTCTACCAAATCTGCATACACTTTCAGTTTCAGGATGGACAATCGAGACTTGATTGTTGGACGCAATCGTTTTAGAAAACGCCTACATTTACTTTGCTCATCTGCTACTAGGGCTATATAGCAAATCGAGACAAAGCTGTAAATGTTGCCTCATATTCTATCACTAATTTGTCTCTCTGAACCAATTTCAGGAAATCCGCCTCCATATTATGTCGAACACATTGTGGGAAATACTTTTCCAAGAAAGTTTTCTCAAATAACTACCACGTAATCGGTCTCCCTTCCAACCGAGTTCGCAACAATCTAGCCTTAGACTCCTACCATTGATCTGCCTCTCCTTGTAACACAAATGAAGCAAATACCACTTTTTGTTCTCCAATACAACTGAGAGCTGTAAATATCTTCTTTATTTGCTTAATCCATGCTTCCGCCACCATTGGATTTGTGCTTCTTTGAATATTAGTGGATCCAACTTCTTAAAATGCTCCAAAGTTACTACCCTATTACTATACTCATCACCGTTAAGTCGATTCCCACTCCCTTCACTTCTTATAGCCCCACTGTTACGAGCAATACCCTCAATCAATTTATTTTATTGTTCCATCATCCTTATCATCAGGTTAATGACAGGATTCTCATCTCCGGCCTCCCTTGCAAGCTCCCTCGCTCTATTATCATTCCAAGGGATCCTTGAACTAGATGCGTTAGCTTTTGATTTTTCTATACGAGACATTTTCCTATTTGTTTTAGCAACTATTAGATATATATATATATATATATATATATAAGTCATTAATATTGAAGGGATACAATAATAAATTAATCCACACTTTACTAAGGAATGAATATGAAATAATTCAACAATTCCTCAATACTAAAATTATAATCAAACTACTCCTCAATGCAAAGTTATAATCTAACAATTTTCTCAATGTAAAATCATAATTCAACAATTCATCAATGTAAAGTTATAATACAATATCATGCCATATATTATATCTAAGATATAACAATATTATTCTTACATTAACTATAAAAATTTCACAATTCTTTTTACAAGGGCAGCTACATATATAGAATAAAAAGGATAAACTATATAACTTAAAGTAAGATCACAACTACAAAAAGATTAAAGTATGTATACAAATCTATTTATAAAACAACCTGGTAGGGTTAAACCCAACACTCCACTAGTCATTCAGGTCCCTCACTATTTTTAGCAAGTCAAAAGACCTTCCTACCCTGGAGGTAAAAGGTGCCAATGTCACCAGTCTTCTCCTACTACTCTCACCTCTTAAGCTTCCATTCACCCTTCTCGCCCAACTCTTCGTGGTTTTAAAAACATTATTATACCTCTTTATCCAGTGTATACGTCGAACTACAAATTTATTCTGATTCACTCCCTTACCATAAACCCTTAAGCCCTTGAGTGCGTCATTCTTAACTTCCTGAGAATTTAAGTCCTAGATCAGTGTCTGAAAACCACATGTTTCTTCCCCGATACCCTTTATGATAAGTGGCACTCACCCTCTCTCTATTCCTATCCGCCCAAAATTTCCTCAAATCCTTCACAAGAACACCGCCTAAAGCACACTACTCTCTCCGGTCAACAACTGTCCATAAATCATACTTAGTCCTAGCCATCTACATCCAAAACGAAACAAGGTTAGATCATACCAAATATTCACAATTATACTCTAGTAAACAACAATTATCAAATATTTACTATTATACTACTAATACATATATATATACATGTTATGTATATTTATTATTATTTTTTTTACGCTTCATAATCAACTTAAAGTCTACAAAATCCTAACTTAAGCTCTGATACCATTAAATGTTACACCTGTTTTTTTTTTAACTACAAATACATACTTATTTTCCTTATATACAATGTTATTCTTTTTATTACATAAAACTTAAACATTTCTAGTCAACAACATTATTATTATTTTTTTATACATACAAGTATATATATAATATAGTTCTTTGACATACAACTCACTTATTAACTACCTATCCAAGCATATACATATACGCACCTAATAAATCTTGCTGGCGTCCTCTGTCACCTCTATGTGCTATTATCTGAAAAATAAATTTTTCAATAAAAAGGTGAGATAAAAATCTCAGTAAGTAAATCATACAAGTGTTATATGTTGATTTAATACATTTTCAAACTTTTCAATTCTATAAAGTTCATTCAAATACATCTGTATTCAGAACAACTTAGTCAATTAGTGTCACCTGCACCCACAGTGACCCGGTTACAGAATATGATCATGTGTTCCGCATTAAGCATTCATTCATATTTACATATAACAGAAACATGCACGATGCGCTAAACAGAACTCTTACTAGCCGGCAAACCTCGCCTTTAATACGAGGTTCAGTTAGATCAGAATAATATAACTAACGACTAAGCCATAAAACACATTCTTTTTTAAACATTTTACGCATCGACAATATTTCATATTTATTCTCTAAATGCGATATTGGCATAAACATTCAAATTCATAAACATTTCATTAATCATTTTATTGACGTACCAACATGTACAAATCACATTTTCATCAAACATCGAATATCGCATAATTTTCAAAACAATAAAATGCATGCACGATTTACATACATTTGTTTCCGCTCTTCACAAGTTTGTTCTTATGTTAATGTTCCGTACCTAAAAACAAATTAATACTACCTATTTCAGTTACACATTCATACTCGTCGTTACCTACCTACGACATTCACATATCCCAAAAATGATACTTAACGAATTCCTAAAACATGTTCATCATCATATTCACTTCATTCACTATTCTATATATACTTATACATACATATAACTAGATATGTATATTATAATAATTTCTGAAAACAAAACACATTTGGCGTACATTTCCGAAATCATTACATGTTACCATTCTCATCAATTCATTTTTCAACACATCCGCATTATCAAATCCCAAACACTCCCAAATATTTTAAACAAACTCGGCCTACCGAAATTGCCGAGATTCGATTTCAATTCCATTGCTCACCATCTCAAATCCACACATAACAATTTAAGTCATCATAAACACATATTATACATTACTTACAATTTAAAATTAATATTACTATTTAAAATAATACTCCATCAATTTTATAATGTGCTAAGTTTGTATTATTAACTTAAGTGTTACAAATATGGTAAACATTACATATATATATTAATAACAATTACACTAGCCACCACCATATTCTAATTTCCACCAATTCCTATAATGACACACATGATAGCCACCAATTCTAATAACTTAAAATGTTATATACATTAACACAATTCCATTTCTAACTTTAACTTCTCAATTTAACATTAATAATATCAATTTATCTATTTTAAATTCTTTACTATCATTTAGCAATACTAGTATAAATTTGTCCATTTCTAATTCTTACTAATTACATATGAACATTAATAATATAAATTTTAACCATAGCTAGTTTCTTGCTTTAATTAGCACTACTAACATGAATTTATTCATAACTAATCTTCCTATTATAATTAAGCCCATGACCTAAACATGTTCTGAATTCCACAATTATTACTACATAATGCATAAACTTCCACCAATTTACACCATTACAACACCATAACAATAAAACTCCCACTAATTTTTCATTACCACAATAACATGATAATAATAATTTCCACCAATTTTCACTATCATTACCACCAATTTATATAATTTCAACAATATGATAATAACATTGTTCAATTTAAACATATATAGAATATTATTCATATATAACTTAATAAATTACAACTATTATCATAAATTCTACTACAATTAATTCAATCTACTAAATTTACTACACCAAAATAATAACACTAATTAAAACAAGTTTACTACACCAAAAAAAATAAAACATTAATTAAAACAACCTAAAACTCACCACTTTCCACTTTCTTCCTTTTTCTCTCCCTTTTCTTTCTTTCAAAAGCTAGCCTTCTCTTCCCTTTACGTAAATGCTTCTCCAATTTCAATTTTGAAATACTAAATACTAACCTTTTATTCATTAACATATGGAGGGCTTAGATTAACTCAATGAAATCCAATGGCTCCCATTTTTTCATCCAATTTTCATTAATTCTAATTTTCTTAAAATACATGGATGGCTTGGATTATTTCACTCAAATCCAATGGTTATCCTTTCTCCACCACATCTTTCACTAACTAACCCTAAATATTAATTAATTTAATCAATAAAATACATGGATGGTTAGGATGACTTTAACCAAATCCAATGGACCACATTTAGCCACCATATTTTTCACTAACTTAGTTTTTTATTCATCTTTATCCTATTTACAAAACATGCCTAGAATTGTGACAAGTGGATGGCTAAGATTGAAACAAATGAATAGCTTAGATTTTGTAGAGAATTTTTAGCCAAAATTTAATATTTTATTCATTTAAATATTTATTTTAATTATATATATATATATATAAACTTGGGCTTGGGCTTGGACCCATTTTAATATTTATATATATATATATACACACACACATAAACTTGGGCTTGGGCTCAATTTAATTAAATTAAACCTAAATTATATATGTATAATACTTAGCCCACTTAATTACATATGTATATATTTATTCATAAGATAAAATCCCAAAATTTCCTTGTTAATAATGAAATTCCAATTCTACCCTTATAAATTTACTTTATATTACTTCTCAAAATTGTAACACTTGATACTTTAACAAGTATATTTACAATCCTAGCTACGAGTCCTACAAAAGAAATTGTGGGTGTCACACGAGCCATACAAGGACATCAAACTTTATCAAAGGCTTGTAGGTAAGTTTATATACTTGACTATTACACGACCTGACATTATTTTTTCTGTGCAACAGGTTAGTCAACACATGTCATGCCTTAAAAATATACAAATGGAAATGGTGAACAGAATATTGAGGTACTTAAAAGGAGCACTAGGACAAAGAATCTTAATGAGAAGAAATGGTCACCACAAGATATATGCCTACACGGATGCGGATTAGGCTAGAGACTTCGAGACTAGACGATCTACCACCGGTTATTGCACATTCGTGGGGGAGAACTTCTTGACTTGGAAGAGCAAGAAGCAAAGTGTGGTTGCAAGGTCAAGTGCAGAAGCTAAGTATAGAGCCCATGGCATCTACTACAAGTGAATTGGTTTGGGTAAAATCATTAGTAGAAGACTTAGGCTTTTCAATAAAAACACCTATGGACATGTATTGTGATAACAAGGCAGCTACATACATTGCATCAAATCCGGTGTTTCATGAGAGAACCAAGCACATTGAAGTTGATTGTCACTCACAAGGGAAAAGTACTTAAGTAAAGTGATCAACATGCCTTGTGTGAAGAGCGAAAATCAACTTGCGGATGTATTCACCAAACCATGTACTCTTCAACAACTTCTTAAAGTAAATTCCAAGTTGAACTTGTTCAATTTGTACAAATCCAACTTGAGGGAGAGTGTTGGAGATGAAAATATTGAAAATGAAGATTTGAAGAATGAAGAAAAGCTTATGGACCAAGATTATAATTACAGTAATTAACTCATTTAGAAGGCCCAATATCATTCCTACAAGTTAAATGCCCATTAGAAGAATTTGGAGAAGCCAAAAGGCCCATTTCAAGTTTAAATAGTTATAATGAACAGTATCATTTCAAAATTTCAAAGTAATTATTACAAATCATGCATATTTCGACTAGTTGTTGCATTTGTCAAACTAGTTGTTAAAGTAATTATTAAAATCATGCATATTTCAACTAGTGTTGCATTAGTCAAACTAGTTGTGAAAGTAATTATTATAAATCATCCATATTTCAAACTAGTTGTTGATTAGTCAAACTAGTTGTTATAAACAAATATATATAAACTCATGTCATGATAAATGAAAATTATCAGATATTTTCTTTGAATTCTCTTTTTCTACTTGTTTATTTTTATCAACATAAAATACTTTATAACGTTAACGTTTTGGCCAAAATAGCACTAAAATGCCATAAATATCATAGTTTTTTCCAAAACTACTCAAAAATGCCTTATATTATCACCGTTTTTCACAAAAGTACTCTTAGATATTCTAAAGCATCGGTATTTTTGCCAAAAAAGATTTAAAATGCTATCACATTCTTTATCACAAATGCTCTAAAATATTATTATTTTAGTTCC
This sequence comes from Cedrela odorata, assembly GCA_035584115.1. Taxonomy (NCBI): domain Eukaryota; kingdom Viridiplantae; phylum Streptophyta; class Magnoliopsida; order Sapindales; family Meliaceae; genus Cedrela; species Cedrela odorata. Next base: position 6,689 of record JAXCLQ010056340.1, on the reverse strand, counting down.
CGACACGCACTAAATTACCTTAAACATTCACAGTTTCTACCAAAACTTCTCTGAAATGCCATTAAAAGTCACTATTTTCTACAAAAGCACACAAAAACATTCTTCAATGTCAGTCATTTTACAAAAAAAAAAAAGATTTAAAATGTCATAAAATGTTACCTTCTTTTTCAAAAATGCTCTAAAATATAATTAAACGTTACTCTTTTTTTTTTGCCAAAAATTATAAAAATGATTAAAAACACCCCTGTCTTTGCCCAACGTTCCGTTAAAAGCCGTAAAACGTTAGCATTTCAGTAAACAAATCTTTCAAATGTTCTAAAGCATTGACATATAGGAAAACAAAACTTGTAAAAAATATTGCTTTCTTTACAAAACACTCTCTAAAATGTTTTGAAAGTCACCACCTTAAAAGAAAACACTCAAATATCTAAAAATCTCTCAATTTTAGGCGAAAATACTCTATAATGCTATAAATATCGCTTTTTGCCCAAAATAGCACTAAAATGCCATAAATATCACAATGTTTTCCAAAATTGCTCAAAAATGCCTTATATTATCATCGTTTTCCACAAAAATACTCTTAGATATTCCAAAGTATCGGTATTTTTGCCAAAAAAGTTTTAAAATACCATAAAATGTAACCTTCTTTTCCAAAAATGCTCTAAAATATAATTAAATGTTACTGTTTTCACCGAAAATTATAAAAATGATTTAAAAACACCTCTGTCTTCGCCCAACCAATTTCTAAAATATTCTAAAACAACATATTGGAATAGCATACACCAACTTTTCAAAAATTACCGCCTTCATTGCAAATCATCGTCTTAAATTCTTTAAAAATTACTGACATTACAAAAAACACTTAAATTGCATAAAATCTAGCAATTTTCGTAATAAATTGCTCTAAAATATTCTATTGCATCAACTCTTTAGCCTGAAACGCACTAAAATGCCTTAAACATTCACAATTTCTCCCAAAACTTCTCTAAAATGCCATAAAACGTCATATTTTTCTACAGAAGCACAAAAGAATATTCTACAATTTTGGCAAAAATACTCTAAAATATATTATAGCGTTAACATTTTGGCCAAAATAGCACTAAAATGCCATAAATATCACAGTTTTTTTCCAAAACTGTAACACCCCATTCTTATACTTATTCAATCAATCATTATTACATAATGCTACGTCATTTCATATAAATAATATTACTATTACAAAATTCTTAAATGTCTACAATTTCTAAATTCCTTACACGTAAAAAAAGTTATCTATATAACTAGTTTTCAAACTCATAATTACTCTATTAATTACACATATAACCAAGATTTTCATTTATACTTAACTAACCTTGCACGCGTTCTTTGTCACTTTTATATACTATTCTCTAAAAAATATAATTTTTTTACAATAAAGAGTGAGATAACATCTCAATAAGTAAACTATACAAGTTTTTCATATGTCGATGTGATACAAAACAGAAATACTCAAATAGATCAATACATTTTTAAACCTTTCATATTTATTTCCTTTTCAAAGCAATCATATTTACATAAACAGATTAATGAATTTTTAAACTATCAATTTACATAGGAATTCATTCATATTTCAAACATTTACAGAATGGCTCAGTCAGTTAGTGTCACCTACACCCACGGTGACTTAGATTCAGAATGTAATCATGTGTTCCACTTAAAGCGGACATTTTCATATCAATTATAATAAAAACGTGCATTGCAAATTAAACAGAAATAAGCATTGCGCGTTAATGTTCATTGATGAAAATGATTTTATGGCTCTAGTCGTTAGTTAATGTTTATTCTGAGTTATTCAGAATTCTGTTTAATGCGCATTGCATGTTTCTGTTTAATGCGCATTGTACGTTTCTGTTATAATTGATATGAAAATGTCTGCTTTAAGCAGAACACGTGATCACCTTCTGAATCCGGATCACCCTGGGTGCAGGTGACACTAACTGACTGAGCCATTCTAAAAATGTTTGAAATATGAATGAATTTTTGTGTTAATTAATAGTTTGAAAATTTATTGATCCAGTTGTGAAAATATGATTGTTTTGACAAGAAAAGAAATATGAAAGGTTTGAAAATGTATTGATCTGTTTGTGTATTTATATTCTGTATTATATCGACATATGAAAAACTTGCATGGTTTACTTACTGAGATGTTATCTCACTCTTTATTGTAAAAATTTTATTTTTCAGAGAATAGTATATAGAAGTTACAAAGGATGCGTGCAAAGTTAGTTAGGTATAGATGAAAGTCTTGGTTATATGTGTAATTAATAAAGTAATTATAAGTTTGAGAACTAGTTATATAGATAACTCTTTATACATATAAGGAATTTAGAAATTGTAGACATTTAAGAATTATGTAATAGTAATACTCTTTGTATGAAATAATGTAATATTATGTAATAATGATTGATTGAATAAATATGTAAATGGGGTGCTACAATTAGTATCTAAAATTCCTTAGTTTTACCCCTGTCACTAAGTTTAACTATGTAACGCCCTCAATTTTAGAAATTTATAACTGTAGTATCTGCAGTATGTTGAAAATTTAATCGAATAATTTGATATTATTTAATTAATTAAAATTTCATGTAACTTAAAATTTTGGGCTCAAAATAATGTTATTTATTTAAGCCCAAAATTAATTTTATAAAGTTGGGTTATAAACGAATTTTTGAATTAAAAAAATAGTATTTGGATTAATTTTGAACTTAATTGTAAATATTTTGAAATATTAAAGGTTATTTTAGAATTTTTAAGATAACTAAAATGAAAGTTTTACAAAGTTTTAAACTATTTTATAATATTAAAAAGAATAAGGGGCCTAATTGATATTTTACATCCCACAATATAACCCCACTTGCATTCTTCTTCCCCATTCTAGTAGCCATTCGACCTTCCATTTTCAAAAACCTTAACTTTGCTCTCATCTTCCCTCTCAACTTTTGGTCAAATTGCTACGGATTTGAACAGTTTCTTTTCAAATTTAAGTTTCCGATAAGCCATTTAACATGTTAAAAATTTGAATTTAGATTTTAAGCCTAAATTGAAATTATGGTTACTATTTATCTGAATAATTTATCCTTAATTGTACATAGAAAATGCTATATTGTGTTGAATTGGAGTGTGAAATACAGTATTGAGTTGATTTGACATTAATTTAAGTCTTGATTGGAAGATATTAGAGTGTTTTTCTCTCAGACAAACAGTGATTTTAAAGGTGCTACAGTGTTTTTGAATATCGCTACAGTAACTTTAATCTGTACAGTAACTGTTTGCACAGTAAATCTGATATAAACAGTATTTAGCTACAGTATTTAGCTACAGTATCCCCCCCAGTATGAACAGTATGATGCTCAGTAATTCTGACGTAAACAGTGTTTTGCTATAGTTTTTTTAATAAAAATCGTATTTGTTTATTTAGGCGAAAATATATAAATTTAGGATAGTCAGAAACATGAATTAGTATAAATTAGTAATAGAAATCGTTGTTAAAAATAGGATAAAGGACTTAGTTTGTTAAATTTTGTGGTAAGGGTAAAACTAAGAAAATTTTGACACTAATTGCACGAATATCGTATCTAAAATATTTAAATTGTTTTATTGAATAGTAGAAAACATGATTTATATATTTGTGGTATTAGGTTACGAGAATCCGGAAGAAAGATCAGGTTAGGTGAGAGGATCATTAGTGGGAGTGGTTACCCTCCCATTGTTGTAAGTAAATCGTGCATGCATTTTAATGTTTTGGAAATCATGCGATATTCAATTTTATGCTAAAGATGGTGAATTTTAATGTTTTGGTATGCCGAGATAGTTTTTATGAAATGAAAATCGAAAATGATGAATTTTAATGTTTGATATGCTGATATTGCATGTATGAAATGATTGTTGAAAATGATGTCGATGTGCAAATGTTAATTAATAAAAATAATTTTATGGCTCTAGTCGTTAGTTAATGTTTATTCTGAGTTATTCAGAATTCTATTTAACATGCAATGCGCGATTTTGTTAAACGTGCAATGCATGTTTCTATTATAATTGATATGAAAATGTCCGCTTTAAGTAGAACACGTGATCACGTTCTGAATCAGGGTCACCGTGGGTGCAGGTGACACAAATGATTGAGCCATTCCGAAAATGTTTGAAATATGAATGAATTTTTGTATTAATTGATAGTTTGAAAATGTATTAATCTATTTGAACATTTATATTCTGTATCATAACGACATATGAAAAACTTGCATGGTTTACTTATTGAGATTTTATCTCACTCTTTATTGTAAAAATTTTATTTTCTAGAGAATAATATTTATGAAGGAAAAAAGGAGGCGTAACAGGTGGTTAGGCGTAGAAGAAAATTTTGATTATAGGTAATTAATAGAGTAATTGTAAGATTTATAACTTGTTATATAGATAACTTTATGTATGTGTAAGGAATTATGTTATGATAGACATTTAAGAATTATGTAATAGTAACACTCTTTGTATGAAATGATGTAGGATTATGTAATAATGATTTATTGAATAAGTATGAGAATGGGGTGTTACAAGAGTGGTATCAAAGCTAAGGTTTGAGGTTCTGTAGACTCTAAGTGATCAGATAATGATTTGAAGTTCATAGTTATTAGGAATAACTGAAAAATTTGAGGGTATAAACATTCGGATTAATAGGGAAACTAAGGTTTGAAATTCAAAGAATCAATGAGAAAATATAATTATGGTAATGCGAGGTAGAGAAGAAAGTATTGATACTTCTCGAGTAAGAGAATTCAAAATTATTTACGAACTTGCCCAAACAATACCTTAAGAAGAAGAGATCGATACATAAAGGTAAATGTATCAATGCTTAGTGTCAAAGAAATTTTCAGAACCAAAATTTTAATGAATGAATCGATACTAGGGCTTAAAAGTGGTGATACATTGCAAATTAGAGCTCATGTCAAGATTCTGTAAACTTTGGGTTAGTTAAATAAATAAATAATAAAGTTAGAATTTTAGAATTTGAAACCTAAGATTATTAAAGTAATGAAGATACAGTTTTAATGAAGTGTAATTTGATTGTTATTTTATTTAAACTGGTATTAATATTTGGATAAAGTTAGAAAAGTTTATGAAGTAGGGTATATTTTAAAGGATTGAACAGCCGTTGCAGAATTAAAATGGACGTTCCAAAAAGTTTACTTATAATTTCATTGGGCAAGAAGTTTGTTGAAAATGTTATTTTCAACTTCATGATGATTAAACAAATAAGTATGGTGTCTTATTTCATATAGTGTAATAATGAGATGTGAAATTATTTAATATTGTTTATGTAGTAGACTAGTTTGAATCCTTATTGTTTAATTAAGATGATATGTTGATTTGATTAAGTTTGAATCTCAACAAAATCAGACTAGTTTCGATTCTGGGTAGACCGAGTTTGTGTGAAGGAAATTGAGAGTGTTAACTGTTTTGTTCTATAATCATTTTGCTAATATATAATGTTGTCTTATTGTAGACCTAGAGATGATGAAATAATGTTAGATGTGAGGTTAGACGTAATGTTGGTTATATTGCTGATAGGGACAAAAAAAAATGAAGAAATGAGAGGTAATAATAATGTAGTCAGTGAATACATAAGACAATATTAGATAGATAGCAGAACTTAAGAGAAATTTCATCTCATTTAGGTTACTGAATAAATCAATATCTAGTTTTAAAGCTGAAATAAGATTTTGGGAATTTCTTTTGTAGTTTGTTATAATTAATTATAGTATGTAATTGTGTTTAGTTATAGTTTCTTTTAACTATGGAAGCATTGAGTGTAAAGTCATATTGTGATATTAAATCATATGAATTGCAAAGGGTAAAGTTTGAATTTTTATTAATTATTAACTTCAATTGGTTTGCTAATTTCTGGTCCTTTATAAGTGGCCCTGTTTAGAATAATTATTAATTCATAACGTAATATAGTGACTGAGATATCGAGACAATTAAGTTGTTAATTAGAGAAATTTGAGTAGGGTTAAGAATATATGTGCCACAAATTTAAGATAAGTGGCATAAGTTCAATGGAAAACTTTTAGTGTAGATAGAAAGAAAGTTGAGTATGACAGAAGAATATTGGTAAATCAAGGTAAGTTTTTAATTTTAAAAATTAGAAATGCAGACTTGCAATTTATGTCATTGACACTCTACTATAAAGATAACAAGATATGGCAAATTATTATATAATGTTTGATTTATTTTAAGTATAAAGTGCGAAAAGTTGTTTGTTAATACATTTTTATTGGAAAGTTATATCGAGAACGTTGGGATGTTTTTCTTGTAAACATAATAGGGCTATTTGAGTTGATACTTTTCTTGCTTCAAGTGTAAGAAATAAGGACATATAGTTAAGGAATGTCTAACTAGAAAAGTAGGTAGTAAAGATAGCACGGGGAAAAGTCAAAATAAAAGGAAAAAGGTACAGGGATGAGTTTGCACTCTAACTAAGCAAGATGTATAGGCATCCCATAAAGTGGCAACATATATAATAGTTCTCTTTAACCCAAAAGTCTAAAGTATTTGATTTTGGAGTCACACATTCATTTGTGGCTTGTACTTTGTTTATTCTTCTGATGAAATATGTTATTTGTGTTGTTACTCCTATGCGTAAAAATATAGTTATAAAT
>JAXCLQ010056330.1:0-17468 GCA_035584115.1 Cedrela odorata | reverse complement strand
CAGTCAATACATGCTGAACTTGTCACTACGAACTCTTCGTATGACACTAATGCTTTGGCCAAAGACTTTGTTTTCATCTATTTACTAATATCTAACTGGGAACTCGAATTTGGACCGAGTCAATGGAACCTCGAAATCCACTGTATCGAGTCAACGGATTCCATCTAACAATCATTTGCATCTCGATATAAACAATACATAACCAAACCGGCTTATGTGTACAAGACATGATTAGTCTTGCATTAATACACCATGTGAATCATGTGCATCTATGTCGATCAACAGCTATGATGTCTCAGGTCTAAGGAGTAGTTAACACACTGGTATAATTATATGATGAATCATTGACAACATGCTTTCGTGTGATTCATCATAACTTTGGTCACATTCGAAAAACAGTTCTCTAACTATTAATCCACACTAATGTCCTAATGACATGACTATCATGTCACTCGTACTAATATCATCTCATGATATTCGCCGGAGACATTCAGTGTGCCTACTGTGCGATATCGATGCCCATTTGATATTACATATGTAGGAAACTATTTAGATAATCTAATTATCTTGGACAATTCATATGCATATTCTATCATTAGTATGTATAGGTAGAAGAAGTAGTATACACACATAAATTGAAACAATTTCTTTTATTAATAAATATGTACAATACATATTACAATAGTAATTCAATACAATATACTCAAAACCGACAACACGAATGGTTTTAGGGCATACTACACCAACAAACTCCCACTTGTACTAAAGTCATTCCCTATTGTATCTTATACCCATCTTCTCAAGATGCTAGTCTAGTTGTTTTAGTGTCATCGCTTTAGTGAGAGGGTCAGCTATATTATCTGCTAAAGATGTCTTCCTTATAAAAATCTCTCCAGCACCAACAAGTTCTTTCAAAATGTGATATTTACGCTGAATATGTTTTGATTTTTGGTGTGCTATGGTTCCTTAACTTGTGCAATAGCACCTGTATTATCACATAATAAACTTATCTTATAAGCCATGCTAGGAACAACACCTAGTTTAGACACGAACTTGTGCATCCAAACTGCTTCTTTAGCTGCTTCTGAAGCAGCAACATATTTAACTTCTTTAGTAGAGTCAACTGTAGTCGTCTGCTTGAAATTTTTCCAACTCACAGTACCTCTATTACACAGAAAGATGAAACTGGATATAGACTTTTTATCAACCACATCTGACTGAAAATCAGAATCTGAGTACCCATGAATACTCAACTCTTGAGATCCATAACTTAGAATCAAATCCTTAGTTCTTCTTAAGTACTTAAGGATTGTTTTTACTGATGACTAGTGTTTCTCCCCGGGATTCGCCTGATATCTGCTAGTAACACTTACTACATAGGCTATATCAGGTCTAGTACATAACATAGCATACATCAAGCAACCAACAGCTGATGCATATGGGATGCTACGCATCCGTTGCTGCTCTTCATCAGTCTTTGAACCTATATCTTTAGAAAGATGAAGACCGTGATTGAAAGGCAAGAGACCTCTCTCAGAGTTCTCCATGCTAAATCTCTTTAGCATCTTTTCAATGTACACCTTTTGGGATAATCTAATTATTCTCTTCGATCTATCTCTATAGATTCGAATCCCGAGAATATAGGTTGCATCATCCAAATCTTTCATGGAGAAAGTTTTGGATAACCAGAGTTTGACCTTTGCCATCATGCATACATCATTACCCATCAATAATATGTCATCAACATATAGTATCAGGAACGTGATCGCATGATCTTTAACCTACTTGCATACACAAGACTCATCCGGGTTTTTGATGAAGCCAAATGATTTAACTGTCTCATCAAACTGGATATTCCAACTCCTCAAGGCTTGCTTCAATCCATAAATAGGCCGATGCAACTTACATAATTTATGCGGTTCAGAAGAGGATACAAAACCGACAGGCTGTTTCATAAATAGGTTTTCCTCAATGTAACCATTGAGAAATGCGGTCTTCACATCCATCTGCCAAATCTCATAGTCATAGTATGCTGCTATGGCTAGCATTATCCTAATGGACTTTATCATAGCTACGGGCAAAAGGGTTTCCTCATAATCCAACCATTGTTTCTAAGTATACCCTTTTGCGACAAGCCGTGTCTTATGGGTCTCAACCTGTCCATCTTTACCAATCTTCCTCTTGAAGATCCATTTACTGTCAATAGGAACTATTCCCTCTGGTGGATTAACAAGTGTTCAAACTTGGTTTATATGCATGGAATCCATTTTGAATTTCATTGCTTCTAACCATCTTCTTGAATCTTTATCCAGGATTGCCTCTTCATAAGTTCTTGGATCATCTTCATGATCTGTTGCTCCCACTAAGTAAGATTCAAAATCTTGTTCATTGATAAATCTATATATCTCTGGGAATCTAGGAACTCTAGAAGATTTACGAGTTGGAATTGGATTAACTGGGACAGAAGTCTACTGACTGGACTCTTCAGTATCAGCATGGTCTGATCGAGGCTCAAAAGACTCTTCTTTTAACTCGATTTCTCTTCCCACACCTTCTTCTTCAAGAAATTCTTTTTCTAAGAAGTGTGCGTTCCTACTGATTGAAATTCTTTGATTAGATGGAAAGTAGAATTGATATCCTAAACTATCTTTAGGATATCTTATAAACCGACCCATCTCCGATTTGAAATCACGTTTATCAAATTTGATCAACTTGACATATCCAGGACAACCCTAGACTCTCATATAATTGAGACTGGGTTTCTTACCACTCCATATCTAATATGGGGTCTTTTGGATTGATTTGGAAGAAACTTTATTGAGAATGTGCGCAGCGGTCTGTAGAGCATATCCCTATAAATACAATGGTAAGTCTGTAAAACTGACCATCGATCGCACCATATCTAATAAGGTACGATTTCTTCTCTCTAATACACCATTAAGCTGAGGTGTATAAGGAGAAGTTAATTGCGAGATAATACCATTATCATTTAAGAACTCTTGAAACTCAATACTCAAGTACTCACCTCCACGATCTGATTGTAGAACCTTAACATTTTTTCCCGTTTGGTTTTCTATTTCATTCTTAAATTCTTTGAACTTTTCAAAGGATTCAGATTTGTATTTCATTAAATACACATACCCTTACTGTGACATATCATCGGTAAAGGTAATGAAGTACTCAAAACCTCCTCTGGCCAATATACTGAATGGTCCACATACATCTGTATGTACAAGATCCAACAGTTCTTTTGACCTCTCGCCTTTATTCTTAAAGGACGATTTGGTCATTTTTTCTCAAAGACATGACTCACACGTCGGAGTGGGTTCAAAACCCAATGAGATCAATATTCCACTCACTCCGAGCTGAGTAAGCCTCCTATCCCCGATATGGCTTAATCTGTGATGCCACAGATATTTAGGATTCGCTTCAATTCTATTTCTTTTATTAGTAATGGAAGAAATTGAATAACTATTACTCAACTAAAGGACATACAAACTATTTGTATTAATTGCTTTGCCAATATATACATTTCTAAAATATAATGTACATTCTTTTCCATTAAACTGTACAGAATAACCGTTATTACATAGTATAGATACAGAAATAATATTTGGTACAGCAGAAGCACAATACAAAACCCTATCTAACTTTAAAATGTGTCCTGACGCGAGTCTTAACTCACTCATCCCAATGGCCTCTGCAGCAACTGTTGCTCCATAAGCCATCCGCAAGACAATCTCATCGCCTGAGAGAGCAGAACTATTCTACATCACTTGCAAAGACACACAAAAATAAGATGTAGCAGCAAAATCAATAACTCATGAATGAATATCAGAATTAACACTTAATTCATAGTCAATCATATTACTGCTATATATATCTTTCTTAGCCTTCTTGAGACTGTCAAGGTATTGAGGACAGTTCCTCTTCCAATGTCCTTCTACCCCGCAGTGAAAACATTTTTCCTTAGGCTTTGACTTGATTTTGGACTGTTTAGGAGGCAAAACTTTCTTGGTTTTCTTTTTCTGAGGTCCAACTTTTGGACCTTGAGATGAGCGTTATGGTCGTTTACCAATCCTACTAGTAGTGGCCATATGGACATCCTCATGTCCCTTACCCTTATTATTTTGTTTATAATATTCTTGAAACTCATTGTGAACCTCAGGAAGAGTACGCTAAATTCTATTAAGGTTATAGTTCATAACAAAACCTTTAAAATTGGGCGGGAGTGATTGGAGAATCAAATTCACCTTTAGACGATGAGGCATCCGTGTGTCCCATGCGTCTAACTGTCCAATGATGTTAATCATCTTAATGACGTGATCATCAGGCGGGACTCCCTCCCTGAGCTTCATATTAAATAAAGTATTGCATAGCTTATACTCGACGACACGAAAATTTTTTCCATACAACTCTTGTAGGGATTTAAGTATCTCATACAATGATTGCATATTTTCATGTCGTGTCTGTAATTCCCGATTCATGGAAGCTAACATGTAGAGTCTCACTCTACGATTATCAGCCTGCCATTTATTGAAGGCTTCTTTCTCCTCCAAGGGAGCATCCACCTTTAATGACATAGGCATCTCTGCCTCCAAAACATAATCCAAATTTTCAAACTCGAGAACTATTCTCAAGTTTCTTAACCAGTCCTTTAATTTATTACCAGTAAACATCTTTTGAAACACATTTGCAAACGACATTTTTATGATCACAGAGAGAAAATTGAAAAGACAAAAGAAAACAATTTATTAGTGTATTGAATTAAAAATAATGAATTCAGCTATTGAAAACATTATTTACTATTAAACTGATCATATCAGCTCCCATTATCTTATTTAAATCCTACACTCCTAAAATATGATTTAAACATTTTGTTGGATTTTTGAAAATTTGTGGGCAATCGAATTCTCATCTACAATCAATTAACCTCACATAATAGAAATCTTGGTTAATTAAATTTCAATGAGTAAAGAACTTTTCTTTTCTGTATCACATACAGGACTCGATTTATTCTTTTACCCTAATTTTAGATACCTCACATAATAAAAATCTTGGTATTCTACATTAGTCATATTCAAACCACTGTACCTTCCCAAATAATATTCTTATCCCAATCTCACATAATAGATTCTTGGTCAAAATTCGAATTATTGAGAACCAAATAACCTAATTCAATTACATAAACCCCGTACCCTTCACATAATAGAAATCTTAGAGTATGAAATTTATATAAAAGAATCATCAGTTATCCTACAATGGGAGGCAAACATAATATGATAATTTTTAGGAGTTATTAATTAAGCACTCATTTTATTCACATCTTATGTGACTATTCTCTAATATTAAACAGTTTCATAAAACTATCTTTTAGAGCCAAGGACTAACACCAGTAATCATTCATCTCATGAACAATTACTACTCTTTATACATTCATGTATGTTTGTATATTATATATACTTGTATACATATGCATAACTGGTGTTATTATAATATTTTACTCTTAATGTCAATTTTCACCTTTACTTGTCATACAGGTAAAATATGCTTAATTAATTTGCACTACTTGTCACACGAGTATGCAAAATACTATTCCAAATAATTTTACTATTTACATAAATAGTACACTATTTATGTGAACAGCAACACTATTCACATGTTCAGTCGAAATTATTTATCAAATAAATAATTTCATCATTTATAATGTTTGGATCATTCGTCACACGAATAATCACTTTAATGGTTGAAAATTAATTTATTAGAAACGATTTCAATAAATTGTCAAACAATTAATGGAATTGTTCAACAGTTTGGGTTTTTCGACCAACAATTGATCAAATTATTTTATTCAGTCTAGAATATTTATTATATTAGTAATCTCATTGCTTGTATCAATTGTTTAATTTGTCTAACAAATTAAACAACCAAATTTAGGCTAACTAAGGTTTTTTTTTTAACTTTAATAATATTTCTAATGTTTCCTGAAACATTAAAATTAAATTTTGACAATTGTTAATAAAAGAATTATCACATAATAACATAAATTAACCTAAGAATAATCATATTAATAATAGGCCAATCATATTTTGTCAAAGTAATATTAACATGCAAACTTGTTACAAATAATGCATTATAAACAAATTAAAAACATAATCATTACAAAGATATATATTAGATAAAAGGCCAATCAAAATTAGCCATCTTATATCAATTCATTAATTCAAAAGTTTGTCATAATTAAATAACAATAATATATTTATGCATAATGATGATAACACGTATCATATACAATATATCAATATACATATATACATATCATCACATAATACATATATATATATATACCATAAAGTAATTAATCAAATTAATTAGTTATTAATTAAATTAATTAGTTATTAATTATAGATTTGAACATTTATTAATCACATTAATAAGTTCATTAGCCTAATTAATAATCCATCAAAAACAACTTAATAAAATTAATTATCACATAATTAATAGTGATTACATATAATACATGTTTAACAATTAAATATACATTAATTATCAAAATTGTAACTATTAAGGGTTTATACATGATAAATATCATGTCCTTACATGAAATATATATCATACATGCCAACAATTGAAACAAAATCAACTTTTGTTTTCAATTTGCAATCATGACCTGTATGCCTCCATTTCAATTTCTTTCAATTTCATCACATGAAATCAAACATTCATGGCTCCATAATCATCATATGATATTATTAACTTCTAAAAATAATGTACTATTCATCATATTCTTCCTTGAAGCCATATAAATTTCCATAAACCCTAAATTCTCCAATTTATACCCAAACTTAAATATTTCAAAATCAACCATTCCAACAACAAATCAAGCATACAATCAACATCATAACATACTCTGATACCATTTGAAGGTGTTGATTAGATGAAAAATAAATATTTAGGGTTCATGGCCTTTAATCATGAATTTAATCAAGTTTTTATGAAATTAATCAAAATTACATAAAATTAAGCTAATAATTAGCTTAGGGATGAAGAGAGAAACCTTGAAATCACAAGATCTCCAAGAAATCAAACCCCTTATGCCTCCTTGCCTTGGTTAAATGCTAGAGAGAGAGATGAGAGCTTATCTTTTTATTTTTGATCAAAAATCAAAAATCTTATTAAAATTGAAAATGGCCATTCATATATATATTTTTCTCATTTTCTAAATTGCCATTGGTCTTTTAATTGAAAACAAATAAGTTCCAAAGCTTGTCCAACAAACTTTTCAATAGTAAATAGAAAATATCACTTAGGCCCTTAAATTTTGATAAATTATAAATTGACCTTAAATTCGGTCAAACTTATTTTGACCAAATTTATTTTAATTTTATTTATAATTCTAAATATTGTAACTTACTTTAAGTTACATTCGGGTGATTAAATATAGCTCTCAAATTGTTAAACTATTTAACGCATAAACTGTTTATTGTTTTCAGCCTAATATTATCTCCGAGAGTACTAGCTCTCTTACGGATAATATTTAATCTCTCTCATAGCAAGGAATAACATAAGTTATTGGTTGTGACCTCTTGAGTTCACTGTGGAGTTAGCCATGAGCCGAAATCGATCTCATCGAACTCGTTCTGAACTATTCGGATACTCAATAACTATGGTTATCGTCTAGCAACATACTATAGTCCCTAAACCATAATGAAGTGAATCTTCATCGAACCTTTTATGTTTAATTATACATTCCATGTGAATAATCTCTTTTCGTTCGTCTAATCCCAACTAAATTAGGGCTCACATATGTCAAAACTCTAAATTTAGTCATATGCGGATAATCAGTCAATACATGCTGAACTTGTCACTACGAACTCTTCGTATGACACTAATGCTTTGACCAAAGACTTTGTTTTCATCTGTTTACTAATATCTAACTGGGAACTCGAATTTGGACCGAGTCAATGGAACCTCAAAATCCACTGTATCGAGTCAACGGATTCCATCTGACAATCATTTGCATCCCGATATAAACAACACATGACCAAACCAGCTTATGTGTACAAGACATGATTAGTCTCGTATTTATATACCATATGAATCATGTGCATCTATATCGATCAACAGCTATGATGTCTTAGGTCTAAGGAGTAGTTAACACACTAGTATAATTATATAATGAATCATTGACAACATGCTTCCGTGTGATTCATCATAACTTTGATCGCATTCGAAAAATAGTTCTCTAACTGTTAATCCACACTAATGTCCTAATGACATGATTATCATGTCACCCGTACTAATATCATCTCATGATATTCACCAGATACATTCAGTGTGCCTACTATGCGATATCGATGCCCGATATTACATATGTAGGGAACTATTTAGATAATCTAATTATCTTAGACAATTCATATGCATATTCTATCATTAGTATGTATAGATAAAAGAAGCAGCATACACACATAAATTGAAACAATTTCTTTTATTAATAAATATGTACAATACATATTACAATAGTAATTCAATTCAAAATATCTAAAATCGACAACACGAATGGTTTTAGAGCATACTACACCAACACTCTTTACTTTGGTCAGCCTTTACCTCTTTCCTGTATTCCTAATTCCGATCAATCAGCCCCCTTTTCAGCCTCTTCAGCCTTCTTTTCCATGGGTTCTAGGTGATCTCACAAAGCCAAACTTCTTCTCTTTTCAATTTTGCTCTCTCTCTCTCTCTCTCTCTCTCTCCCTTTTTAACTTTCTCGGTTTTCCCTTGATAGCTCTCTCTCTTCTTAATTTGCAAAGTCAAACTTGAGAAGAAAATAAAAACCAAATGAGGGGAATTAAGGCAAATAGGTTATATATATGTGTGTGTGTGTGTGTACGGTAATGAGGCTAGTTTGATTTCTTTGTATTTGTTTTATTTTGGACACATACATATTTGATTTAAGCCTACTTAATGTCCATATAAGTGTATATTAATTTGTGCCACTTGTAGTATTATAAGTTTGTACAATTTATTATGGCTTGTGTTATTCATTAAATCGAAGTTTGAAATTTTTGTTACTATTTCGTACATATAATGCATTTGAAATTCTAAGTTCATAGAACAGTTAAACAATTCAAAACAGTTCTCAAAATATTTATATTCCTAATATTTTGTCCAAACAGTACCTTAGAAAAACATAAAATAAAGTAACCATTCAAAACAAATTTCAAACCATTCATAATTCAAACACTTCATGTAAATGATGTTTCAAAAGATAAAACATACATTCACATTAATTTTTAAAACATTTGTAAAACCATTAAACATTTGAATCATCTCATTTAAAACTTTGAAAAATATGTCCATCTACTCACTCGTTACACTCTTAGCTATCCGATTCAAAGTGTTAACGTCAAATGCTCAAGTTGTTAATGTACAATAAATGATTCTTTAGTAGGATTTAATACAATATATCTATCTGATAAATAAATAAATAAATGTATTATTTTTGAACTTGCCACCTAATAACACATTAATATGATTAGAATATCTATTAAATAAAATCTAAATTTATTTTAATGGTCTCTTTTTATGATTAGTGCACAACTTAAGCTTGCAATAAACGTGCGTTGCTTAAAACTGACAATATATTTCGACCTAGATTTTTTGTGACATACTCTATTATGAGTTTAGTTTCTATTGCATTTTACGAATTCGAATTTAGAATATGATTACTCAAGTTACGACAAGTTTTTGACATGTGACGCAGAAAATAGGGTAAGACACTACGACAAGGCAGCCATGTTTGGACTTTTCCTACAATCTTGTTTCTTCACGAAATAAACTAATTTTTGGATATATTATGTTCCTAGGTGTCTAGTTTACACAAAATTTTATATCTCATTAATCCGAGGTCCGTAACTCACCCGATTTACGTTTTATCGAGCCTTGCTCGGGGTTTCGGGCAACTGCCATCATACAATTTCGGCACTAAGTTTTTAACACCTTTCGGCCACTAAACTCATGACTTATAACACTTAATTCTGTCATTTTTCCAGCCCTAAAACACACATATTTGAGCATACAATCATCGCCCACTTTTCACATGGTTATGCTTCAGTTTTTGCAACATCGCACATAATACAATTGACACTTTTGCACCTATAATTTACATACACATAATACCTCTCATTCAAATACAACCCAACCACAACAATTACATATTGATACACTTAAATTGACATTTTTTCCATCACCTAAACATCACTATAACTTAATCATATCAACACCAATTGGTTGTCTTACACCATTTCTACTCACAACCATATTTTCAACATCATCACACATAAATTTACACCAATTCCACTTCTTTTGACATCAACATACACACACATATATGTATAAACCATTCACAACATTTATACATTTTAAACAACCTAAGATTTCATGTTATTCACAATTTTCACATATACTAAATACACAACACAAAACCAAAATTCCAAAATCATTTCTAACTCAGATGATAATGAGCTTACCTCCCTTTTGCTGAAAATCACAGCCCCTTGTCCTTCCCTTCTTTGTTTTCTTCTCCTTCTTCACCTTTAATTCTTCTCCCTTTCTTCATTGGTTAGCCATTACCTCCTTCTCCTTCTTCTTTTTCTAGCCACACCTTTCTCTCTCTTTCTCTTGGTTGCACTGCTTTCACCTTCTCCCACCTAACTCACAGCAATCTCCATTCTTTTCTTCCTCCTTGTCATTTCTCACCTCCTCTTGTCTTCTTCATGTCTTCCCTTTGTTCTCCTCTTCTCTAAATTGTGCTAAATACTTGTAGAAAAATCTAGAGTAATGGAGATTAAAACATAACAAAAGTGGACTTGGGCTTTTATTTTTGAATTTAATAAATTTGAGCTTAACATTTATATAAATTGCACTTAGGTTTGCTTAACGCTATTGGTCTTCACTTAATAATATTTTAAGCTTGACTTAGTAAACTTATTAGGCCTTAATATAATTATTTTAGTATGGCCCCACTTCTTTCACTATTTATACTTTTTTTCCAAATTATAAAAAATTTACCTATTAACCCCTTGACTCTTAATATCATTTCAATCTAGTCCTTATATTATTTATAATTATCATGAAAATAAAAGAGAAATAAAATCACATACTTAGATCCGATTTAACTATACGTGCATAACTTAAACAAGTTCCCTAGAAACCTAACATGTTGGTATTTGTCACTAATGTAGAAATCGAATAAACTTAAGTTATATCGAATTTTGCATGTTCTACACCTTTATTCATAATATTGTAAGATAAAGCTTCAATGGAACTGAAATGCAACTTTGGTCCAGTCCGACATGCTTTTGTATTTGGGTCATCTCTCTTCGATACGTATCCAAATACATTGACTAAGATGTTTTAGAAATATAAGATAAATTCTACTATATTTATCCTATGAGTAGAGAGAAAATCCAAAGATATCAATAACTACTTAGCCAACACAATTCAATGCATGTGAAAGAAATTTTCCAATATTTACTTAACGTTGGCCCATTTTTTGACATTTACCCATTGTATTTTCCTATAAATAGGTGCTTGTATTAAGCATATGTAACATCTAATGTCTTCACAGCTTTACTCTTTATTTTCTTTACATAATATATATCTAAATTCATAATTGTCTTGATGACATTGTAGTGTTATTCGTTGATCATTTGATTTGTATTTCAATATAAAATTTTTCAATTGAGTGAATTTCATTTCTTAAAAGTGCTTTGATTTGTTAGAAAGCTTGATTTATTGTTAACAAATCATATAATAAATGCTTACATATTTTCTACATCTCAAGAGTAAGGTAAGTTATAATTTTCACAAATTAGTTTAAAGGTTAATCTTTTATTTTCTTACCTTTCTTATAGAGGTATTTTTATGTGTTTAAATATTTCATCTTTGAATTAAGATCACTCCTTAGTTAATTCTTAATTGAGTTGTTAAAAGGACAAAGAATAATTTCTATAAATTTCTTTAAAGTGGATCCCTAATGTCCTAGTATTTAGTAATATTGAATTTTCATTTGAAAAAGCAACAAATCAATATCATTATATTTAGACAATCAGACTTATAGTGAACTTTATATAACTAATTCTTTATGGATCGATACTTGGACTCCCAAACTTTTATTACTTAAGACAACCTACACTTAGGTATGCAATCCTAAAGTTGTAGCATGATGAGGTCTAAGTCCTTGGCACTTACTAAGGCATACGTGGACATTGATTATATTTAGAGAAATATGTTTTTAAAATTATATCCTATTTTGCTCAATTTTTCCAAACCACGTAAGATTCATGCAATTCATAGTTCCATTACAAAGGTTTGAGCCAAATACACATACTGCATCAATCATTCTTTCAGTATTCCATGTTTATATATACATATTTAGAAAGATGCATATGTGTATAAAAATAGTACAGATGACTATCTATATGAGTTATAGAGGCAGGGAGCCTCATTTGTGTGTTAAAGATGGAGGTGTGAGGCTATTTTTGTTCAAAAGAACTAAAGAAGAAGGATGAAACAAGAGAAGTTGGACATGGTGAGGTTCTTGCAGCAAGAGGAAGATCACAGAAGAAGAACTCAAAAGAAAAGAACCAACAATGATCAAAGTCAAGAAACAAGAAATTTAAGTGCTTCCAATGCCACAAGAAAGGATATTTCAAAAGAGACTGCCCAGAGAGGAAGAATAAATAACACTGGGAATGACATTGGAACCTCAGAAGACGTAAATTCCTCTTCTGAAAACTATAAAATAACAAAGTTATTTGTGGCATCAAAAAGATGACTGAAGGTTAGTGGATTTTAAACTTTGAATGTTCTTTTCATATGTGTCCACATAAAAGCTCTTTTGTTACTTATAATTCTGGCTATAGGGCGAAAGTTTTGATGGGAAACAATGTTACTTGTACTATAATTGGTGCTGGAAATGTCAGGATTAATGTGATTGATGATTCAGTTCTGGAATTACAAAATGTAAGGCATGTTCTTGATCTGAAAAGGAACCTAATATCCTTAGGGTTGCTTGACAAGTTTGGTTACATGTTTAAGGCAAAGAAAGGTATATTAAAAGTCATTAAAGGCTCTATGGTTGTTATGAAAGGAATTATAGCAGTGGTGTCTATTTACTAAATGATGAAATAATGGCTAGATTAGTTTCAATGTCTACATGTTCAGAAACTTATAAAACTAGGCTATAGCACCTAAGTTAAGACATGTAAATAAAAGAGGATTAGAGGAACTAAGCAAGCATGGTCTTTAAAGACTTGACTAAATAGAGGGATTACATTTCTATGATAAGTGTGTGCTAAGGAAAACTTGTAGATTAAAGTTTGAAATAAGTAAACGCTCAAAAAAGAACACACTAGACTACATTAATCTTTGAGGACCTTCTTAACCATCATCAATGGGAGGAGGCAAATACTTCTTGTTCTTAATTGAGGATTACTCTAGAAAATTATGTGTGTATGTGCTGAAATTAAAGGAACAATTGTTTGAGAGTCTTAAGAATTAGAAGACACTTGTTGAAAGACAAACTAAAAGGAAAGTAAAGGTGCTGAGAATTGATAATGGCCTGTAATTCTGTAATAAATAATTCAATGATTTCTACACCAAAGAGGGCATAGCAATGCATAAAATAGTAAGAATGACTCTATAATAAAACTTAGTTGCTGAAAGGGTGAATAGAACTATCATTGAGGATGTAAGATGCATGCTTAGCCACTCAAGCTACCAAAAGATTTATGGGTAAATGCTCTTATCACAATAGCATCTCTAATAAACAAAAGTCCAACAAAAGCTTTGGGAGGAAAACTACCACAAGAATAGTGGTCTAACAACTATGCAAATTATCAGAAACTAAGAATTTTTAAGTGTCTAGCTTATGCAAATGTCAAACAAGAAAAATTGAAATAAGAAGCTTTGAAGTGAGTATTCTTATGCTATCTTAAAGAAGTTAAAGGTTTCAAAATTTGATGCACAAGCTTCAGTTTACCTAAGTGCATAATCAATAAAGATGTGGTTTTCAATGAGGAAACAATAAAGTAGAGAACATGATACTAGAAAATGTATAGGTCAGCAAAGGTTGAATGTTTCAATTTCATATGTGTTTCATATTGAGGTGGAGTCAACATCACAAGCCAAGAAACTTGGTGAAAACATTAAAACATACTCTACAGCAAATCAATCTCAAGGAGATGGTTATCAATTTACTAGAGACAAATAGATGAGAAGTATTAGACCTGTTACCAAGTATGGATATGTTGATTTAATAGCATATGACTTAATCACCATAGAAGAATAGATAGGTGATGAGCCTATAACATACATAGAAGCAATTCAAAGAAAATAAAAGGAAAATTGGATGGCAGCCATGAATGATGTAATAAAATCATTATTGAAGAATGAAACATGTACATTAGTGCAAAGACCAAGAGAAGAAAGAATAGTTTCAAACAAATGGATCTTTAAGATTAAATAAGGAACATCAGGTGTTAATTCATTGAGATTTAAGGCCAAGTTAGTGGCCAAAGGATATACACAAAGGGAGAGATTAATTATATTGAATTATTCTCTCTTGTAGTTAATTATAGTTCAATAAGAGTGCCATTGGCCTTAACTGTAACATATAATCTTAAATTGGAACAAATGGAAATAAAAATAAATTTCTTGCATAGGGAGCTTGAAGATGAATTTTTGATGGAACAACCTAAGGGGTTTGAGTCAAAAGAAAAAGGAGATCATATATGTTTGATGAAAAAGTCACTCTATAGTCTAAAGCAATCACCAAGGTAGTGGTATAAAAGGTTTGATGAGTTTATAATAAAAAAAATGGACATCACAAAAGCTGTTATGATTGCTGTGTAAACCATAGATGTATTAAAAATGAAAGAGCTATATATATACTATTGTATGTAAATGATATGCTATCTGAAAGTAAAATGAAGTTAGAAACTCAAAAGCTTAAAAGGTAGATCAGCGAAAATTTTGAAATGAAGGATTTTGGAAAGGCTACGAAAATACTTGGTATGGATATTACGAGAAATAGAAATGCAGGCACATTGTTTATTTCACAAGAAGAATACATAAATAAGGTTCTTAATAGATTTGGTATGAAGGATACCAAACTTGTGACTTGCCCTTTTTTGGCTTCTTTTAAGTTCTTTGCAGACGATAGCCCAAAATCATATCAAGAGCAATCTCAAATGTCATCTGTGCCATATTCCAATGTTGTTAGGAGTATAATGTATGTCATGATCTGCAAAAAACCTAATATAGCCTTTGTAGTGATTATGGTAAGTAAATACATGGAAAATCCAAGAATGAAGCATTGGAAAGTTGTAAAGTGGGTTCTAAGGTATTTGAAGGGCACTCTTAAAGTTGGTCTTAAGTTTGAAAAGAGTGTAAAACAAGTTCAAAAACTTCACGGTTATGTTAATGTTAATTTTCCAAGGGACTTGGATAAAAGGAGGTCAAGAACAATTAATTTGGTTACTTTGTTTGATTGCACTGTAAGCTAGAAATCAACATTATAGCATGTAATAGCTTTGTCTATTATTGAATTTGAGTATATTGCAATAGATGATGCAGTAAAGGACGCTAAATGGCTACAAGGCTTGGTGGCTGAGTTAGGTTTATAGAAAGATTTAATGTGCATCATGTGTGACAGCCAAAGTGCAATATTTGAATAAGAATCAAATGTATTATGAAAGAATAAAACATATAGATTTTAAATTTCATTTCATCATGTGAGAAATTTCAAAAGGTTTGATTAGACTTCAGAAGGTTCACACTAATGAGAATTAGGGGTGTGCAACGTTTCCAGTTCGACCCGAAACCTCCAAGAATTGAATTGAAAAAATCGATTTCGAACTAAAACCAATTTTTTTATGATAGGTTCCGGTTTCAAAAAATCAAGAACTGATTTTTTTAATGTAAGTTCTGGTTCTAAATATTGTGGAACAAGAACCGAACCTAACCTAAGAACTGGTTTGATTTAAAAATAAAAAATTATTTTTCAAGCTAATGAATTAAACCCTCTTCATATTTAGATACAAACTTTTAATTGTTGAACTACATATATAAAGTTACACAATTTATTAAAGAAAGCACTCTTTATTCCTTGAGTTATATAGAAAAAATTAATCAATGTGTTTATAATTTTTATTTAACTTAATTTATCATGTTATTTGTATAATAATTTAATAAAATCATGATAGGTATATATTTATTTTAAAATTGTTAAATAAGTTAACAATTATAATAAATAAATATATATATATGGTATAATATTATTAGATATATAATTATACCATCATAAAAAAAAATAATTAAATTTCTCTTTTCAATGATGTATAATATTAACTTGAGTAATAATACAATATTTTTTTCAATAATTTGTCGTATATCAATTCTCTTTAATGATTTATATCTCTTCTTTTTCATTTACTCAATATTTTGTCCACTCAATTTTTTGGTCATGTATACAATGCTTTTATAATTTAATTTCATTGATTTTCATTTTTTAAAGATTTTTTTATGGAGTTAAAAATTAGAGAAATTGAGATAATTGATAAACAAGGTACCCTGTTTTTGAACCGAAACCGAATTAAAACCGAACAAAATTGTACTCTATTAAATAGAATATGTTTCGGTTCTAAAATTTAGGAACCTAATTATTTATGATAGATTCTAATTCCTAGTGAAAGTGAAATCAAAATTGATTTTGAACTCCCCAGATGAGAATGGTGTCGATATGCTTACAAAGTCATTAACAGTTTCTAAGTTCAAGCATTTTTAGTCCTAGTTGTTGTTGATCAAATGGAGTGAAAACAGAAATTGAAGCAAGGACACCAAAGATATTTGGAACTAAGGTGGAGAATTGTAGAGTTGAAGTAGTTAAAAATCAATTAAGTAGTTTGTTAAAGTTAGTTGCTTAGTTGACTGTGACAACTTGTACATTAGCTGGATAACTGCAAATCTAATTTATGTTATCTATATTAGTTAAAGCTACTCTTTTTCATAAATACTCTAGTAATTCTTGAAACATAGATTGATCATTATGTATTCTGAAATATTTTCACTGGTTAAATGAAGATGTTTCTAC
Source organism: Cedrela odorata (assembly GCA_035584115.1). Lineage (NCBI taxonomy): Eukaryota > Viridiplantae > Streptophyta > Magnoliopsida > Sapindales > Meliaceae > Cedrela > Cedrela odorata. Next base: position 313 of record JAXCLQ010056330.1, on the reverse strand, counting down.
CTATCTTGATCGTGGATGCCTTAAAAGGCTAAACCACGTAAATTATTCTTGTTCATATGACGCTTGATGAATTGTTTAGTTTTCCTCAATTCTTTTAACTATTAGTTACTTCAACTTCTAATATTACTAATTCTAATAGAATTCCTTAAGCAAAACAGAGTTGATCGAATTCATAGTTTTAGATTCTTTTCTATTTAAATCTTTTCGGGTTTCTTCTAAAAGTTATAAAGTTTGAGCTGTTGGTTATATGCCCTAGATCCAATAGGGACAAAAATGTAATTATACATTATTGTATTGATTAATAAAATTGGCA
>JAXCLQ010056319.1:0-17470 GCA_035584115.1 Cedrela odorata | reverse complement strand
GGTTATGCCAAGTCTTGGGAATTAATTTACAACAATCCTCGTGGGACGATATTTATCTCATCACTCTATTATTTGTTCGACTCGTACACTTGTAATTTTGCACAACAGCAATACATTTTTATAAAGCAGAAAACTATTTCCTATGCATTGTGAAATCATTTATAAAATAAATCTTTACAAATTAACCGTTCGTCTCACTAATGTTAGTCCCGAGTAGTCACTTGGTGATAAAATGGCTGTCTTTGTCATATCTTTTAATTCCATGAGATCCTTATCAAGCTGCTAGGACTTTCCATAGGGTCTCTGTAACAGCACTTACGTGCATGACACATAGTGAACTTACTATGACTTTTTCCCCCTTATACAGCTCCACTGCAGCTCCATTCTCCTATGCGGCCTCTCATAAATCCGTCCATAGGCTACATCCTTATATATATAGTAACAAACACACCTAAAGGCCATACCACAATATCCGGCCTTAATGGCCTCATCACTAATATACATGCACAATTTAAAATAATTAATTTTCAATCAATGTTTTCACATCACATAAACAAATCAGGCCTCCCTGACCATTTAGCGTGTTTATCAAATAATTTCAAACCACAGACCAATTATAAATGTTTCCCAATATCAATATTCAGTACATGGAAATTAGTCATCTCCAGTTTCATTTTAACATTTCAAAATACTTGGTTAACACACAAATGTGTGTATATATATATATATATATATAAATATCACATGCATTCTATTTACATAATTGTGTATGTATAAATTTACTCACAACTTAGGGGAGGGTAACTGCTCCTACTACGTGTCCTCACACTCAGTCGGTCCTTCTCGCGCGTTCTCTGAACCTAATATCACATATACATATTTTTAAATAAATTCCACGTCCCTGAACGACTGTACTTTAATGCATTTAAATGAAATATTTACAAAAAACATGACTAAATGTTCTTAGTTGACACACGACGCTTCATGAGGCTAATTTGATGAGCCATTTATCCAATTTTCAGCAATTGAAATCCTATGGCCATTATTATTTCAAATTTCACATTACCAAACAATTTTCAACATTTGCTCAAATGTTAAAATCTAATACTAGTTGATAACCAACTCATATATTTCCCATAAAAATACCATTATAAACTTAATTATCACTATACAATATAATTCTACGTTTCCTACGTGAAATTAAACGTAAATTTCTATATGAATAGTAAGCCCTAGATTTCTATTATGTTCAAAATATTAAAAATTCAATCTATTATGGTGTAATAGGCATACCATTAATTTGTAGAAGCTCATAAAAACTTCAATTTGTCGTTTAAACTCAAAAATACCAAATTGTATTCGAAACCTAAATTTTGTCAAATGTCAATCTCGCCCTTCTTAGCCCACATTGAGTTCCAAATTGAAGAGAAATCCATGAGGGTTCATTTGGTAGTGAAAATTTTGAAGAAAGATAAGAAATTGAAGAGAAATTGAGGAGAAATTAAGAAAGGGAATGATGATTTTTAGAGAGAAGGAGAAAATTTTGGTATGTAAGAGAAAAGAAGCTAATGAGAAACTGTTAGGGTTGGTGGTTTATATAGAAAATGGACAAAAAGACCAAAATTTTCTTAAAATCCTTGAAAATTCCTAAAAAAAAATTAATTTTTGAAGCAAACCGGTCGAATTTCCTCTAATTGTTCGACCTGTTTCTTATTCGTGCCTTGATCCAGTTTTTGCCGGTCGACCGTTTCCCTAACCAATCAACTGTTTGGCCTAAAATTAGCTACTATCGGTCAACTGCTTTCCCCAACCAGTTGACTATTTCCCTGTTGGCCCAAACCTAGCTACTGCTGGTTGACATTTTTTTCAACCGGTCGACTATTTCCTCACTTCTCTTAAATAGTTCTCTGTCGGTCGACTGTTTTCTTCAACTGCTCTACTGTTTCCCTACTTCTCCCAAACAGTTCTTTGCCGGTTGATCGTTTCCTCATCTGGTCAACCGGTTCCTTTTTTCTTCTCTTTTCATTTTTTTGGACGACCATTTCCTCACCCAATCAACCTATTCCATGTTCTCGTAGGTTCGAAATTCGTTATCCCGAGTGCGTTGGCGTAGGGCATTATTTTGAAATCAAAATACGCTAAGTCCAACTTACTTGATTCATGTAATTCTCATACCATGAGTTAATTTAAGTCACCTAAGCCTCGATTATGTGTCAACTAACTATACAAATGCATGTGCAGCATGAATGTAGTAAATTAAATATTCTACCCTTCTGTTTAGAGAATAAGGTTTAATATGAAAACCATTATATTGTTGTGTTGGTTTTTAAATGAATGGTTTTACGTTACTGTGAGATGTTTTACTCTAAATTTAATACTCTTACTCCTCATTTATGTTTTCTTATTTCATTTTGTCTACTCACTGAGTTCTTAGGACTCACCCTCCTCACATTTATAGTTTTGCAGGTTAAACAGGTAGTTAGAAAGAATGGGAGAAACTTCAGTATAACAGTGACACAGACAGAGGAAAGGGTTATACACTATAGTTACTAGGGTTTATGGGTTTGTCATGCAACGAGAGTCATGCATGGTTCAGATAATAGCACATTGTGGAGTCGTGTCTAAATCATGACATGCATTATGAAGCATTCATATGTTGTAAAATACGTATAAATTACATTTATGTTATGATTGGGATTATCACCTTTATGTGATTTCTGCATTATATTATATTGTTGATGTGAGTTGTAATGATAGTGTATACATTCCATACATATAGAGAGAAAAGCTTAAGGTGATGGTGGACTCCATCACCTATTGGTAGCATATTCAGATATAGGGGTATTATAGAGTCATCCGCATCTTCATGGTAAGGCTTCAAATGACTTGCATAAAAAATCGGATGTAGTCTAAGCTTTGAAGGTAGTTCCATCTTATAAGACACATTCACCTCCCACTTGGTAATAGGAAATGAATTTCGTACTTCCGAACTAGGCCTTGATGTAACAGGCATCTAGACTTATGTTGTGTGAACAAACTCTTCACAAGTACTATGTCCCAACATTGAAATCCACATGTCACTGATTTTCTTTAGCCTACTTCACCGCTTTTTTGAGGTATGCTCATTTAATGTTTGTCTACTTATGCCATGACAACAGTTTTATATGTTGTTGGGAAGCACTCTTTGTAACTTGAGACATGAGAGTTTTCTTCCCAGTAACTAACTTGAATTGGTTGGTATTGATAGACTAGTTTTACTGTAAATTATAAAAGAATTTTGTCATATCAATTAGTCACACCCAATTATTAAGTACGGCAAGTATAGCTCCAATAAAGCATTCACTTGCTTGATCTGCCCATCAATTTAGGGGTTAGAAATTTTTGAAAAGTGGAACATTGAGCTTATGAGCTTTAACAACTTAGTCCAAAATCTCCTAGTAAAATAAAAGTCATGATTACTGACAATCGACCATGGTAAGCCTTAATACTAAATAATATCCTTTAAGAAAAGCCTTGCGATCTTTTTTATGGAACAATCCTTTGGTGTTGGGATGAACGTCTCATACTTGGAGAACTTATCAACCACCACAATGATCATCCCCCTTCATCAGATTTTTGCAATGCAACTACGAAGTCTATGGAGATGCCTTCTCATAGTTTTTTCGAAACGGGTAATGGCTCCAATAAACCTGCTGGGCTTTGGTGTTCACTCTTGTCTTATTGGCATATGAGAGAAATTCTTATAAATTGTTTGGCATAATCCCGTATTTGGGGCCAATAGTATGCCGTTTCAAGTAAAGTCCTCGTCTTCTTTTAGCCCCGATGATCGGTCCACTTAGTTTTATGGCATTCCTTAATGAGATTCTACCATAAGTTCCCCCACTTTAACATATAAACTAGTCGACCCTAGGTGCAGAGAAACTCAACTTTTACCCAAAACCACTTGGTATTCCTGACTTGTGCTAACTCAATGAGGTATTTGGCTAATGAATCATATTGCATACCTTTCATGATGATGTTGGGAATCTCCTTTTGAAGCATGCTAATGGCCAAAACCCAACCTTTCGACTTAGAGCATCTGCCACTAAATTAGTCTTGCTCGATTTGTACTCCAACTCAAAATCAAACTCCACTAGAAAATCCTACCACCTTACTTGTTTCAAGTTGAGTTTCTTTTAATTTTGAAAGTAACTTGTGGTTATATTATCCATCTATTCCATAAATTTGATTCGAGCAAGTAATGTTACCAAGTACGCAGTGCATAAATGACCATCTTATCTTATCTTGGACTATGTAGCACTGTTACATGTCATTGAACTTTTTGCTCTTAAATTTTATCCGATGTCTTTACTGCATAAAAACACTCCCAATGGCAAATTCTTATGCATTATTGTATACTTTGAAAGGTAATCCTCAATCACTTAACACTTCAAATTATCAAAAGCATGTTAGTACTCTTCAAACTATTCCCATAAGCTCACCTGACCCGCCCATCTCTACGACCTTTGGAGGACCTACATCCTACATGTCAATTCCTTATTGAAGAGCAAAGTGTAGGTGTTTGAAAGCCCACATAATAATGTCACATTCAATACATGTACCATAATATTCAAAGCCTCACCCAGAATGATCTTGGCAAATATGCATGTGAGAGCAAACATCTTACTTTTTCAATTAATGTTCAATTCATCCTCTCAGCTATCCCATTTAATTAAGGTGTCTTAAGAAGCATTTTTTAATGGAAAATCCCCTATGATCTACAATATTCATCAAAAGGTCCATAATACTTACCTCCGTATTAAGGTGTCTTATGGCATGCAAAATTGACAACATCATTATCTTACATAATAAGAAAGTCATTTGTAATGGTAGCAAATTTGTCTTCATCATCGCCATCGTCACTCATCTTTTCCTTTCACTTATATTTTCTATTGTCTCTCTTGATTTGTCAACAATACTTCTTTATATGCCCCTATAGACCATAATGATAACACTTAATATTAGCAAACTTGTTGATCTTATGTTTGCTTCTATCTTTGTTCTTCAGACCTTCACTCTTACCCCTCCCCTTATTTTCTACAACTATGATATGTAACTGTGAAGAACATTATGTCTTTCTAGGGCCGAGTTAGATGACGATGTTCTAAATGTCTCCCATGAGTTCGATAATGTACCTACAAGCCATAATCCTTGCACCTCATCTTCAAATTTGATATTTATTCTAGCCAACTGATTGATAATTCTCTGGAATTTATTCAAATGATTTGTCATTAACATTCCATATCGATATTTCAAACTCATCCATATCGATATTTCAAACTCATCATTTCCTTTATTAAAAATAATTTGTTGTTGTCGGTCTTCTTAACATATAATTTTTCAAGCTTGTTCCATAAAATACATGCATGTGTTTATCTATTGATATGATTCCAAATATTATCATCTATCCACTATCTGATATACCCATATATCTAACAATGAATTATCTATTATTCTTCTTTAGTTTTATCCTTGGGCGTTTTAGTTGTAAACATTGGTAAATAATAATCTTTTACGTATAAAAAGTCTTCTATTTTTCCTTTCCATTATTCAACACAAGGCACAAAGTTAATATAATCAAAGCTCCGATACCACTTTGTTGGGAAAACCATAACTGATTCTTTCTCTTGTGTGAATCTAATAAGAAAAAATCAAATAGAGTAAATATATGCACAATATATCAGCACACTGCCAAGCAACAATATCTACCACACAATGACAATAACACAAATAAGTTTTTTAATGTGAAAAACCTTCCCAATGCGAGGACTAAAAACCATGGGACTAAAGTCCACCCAAAACTTGACTATAATCAAATTATGGGAATACACAATCTCTCTCTAGTTAAAACTAAAGATATACATTCACAATAATTTTAAGACTAACAAATCTTGGCAAATAAACAATTTTTATAAATAAATTGAGAGAAAATTGAAAAAATTTCACCAAATTGATTGCTGAAATAGTAACTCAATAACTATTGACAAAGGACTTTATGTGTTTTGAATAAACTGTTAAAGTTTCAGGACAATCCAACGGTGAACAAAGTTAGAACAAAATTTTTAACAAAATTGGTTGAATTTCTTTTTCTTCTCCTCTTTTCTGCCTCCCTCTTTTCTTTGTTTCTATTTTACCCTAATTGTAAAACAAAGAAAGATTTCCTTATAGCTTGGGTTTAACCCAATTTGGGCCAAAGTGATTGGGTCTCCTCCAAATATGAGAAAACCAACCCAAGAGCAATAACTAAACTGTAAATCTTTGTTTGTCTCTAAACTAAATAAAAAAAAGTTTTAAGATCTTTAACAGGGAACAATCAAAGCAAAACTACTCAAACAAAAGATCAAATAACAAAAGAATAAAGATTTACGTGGTTCAATTTTAAATACCTACATCTACAATCAAGAATAGCATCAGAAAAATCTTTATTACCCAAAAAACACAAACCTAATAAATTTAAGAGATTAAGGTTTAAATAGCTTCACTAAACACTCTCATTACACTCCGTTCTATTTTTTATGGAATGACTTAAGCAGTTTGATAGTAGTTTGGATAGAAATGTCTCCATTATCATGGATAATTATACTACACATGGAAAAAAGGAGAATCTTCCATAATTTTATCACTCAATTGTTCTATTCCCACCATCAATAACACTTCTAAAATCTAGTCATGTGATGTAGACATTAGTAGCAATTTCAAAATTTATTATCATTAGCGCTTTAATCTCCTTCCTTTGAAACATATAGAAGACCGTGTCTTAAAACCAATAAATATAAGTGTCCTTGATGAAATTTTAAATGTAGTTTCTGCATGGACAATTGATATGAAGCCATATATAATTGCTAATTATTTAAAGCACTACAAAATTAGGACCTGATGTCAATGAATTGTAAGTTACAAATAAAGTGGATGAAGAAAATCAAAGAGTTATTGTAGAATTCTGTGATCAAATTGGACAACTTCATATAGTAATTGAATGGATATTAATGTTTTCCTCAATCATCCAAATGAGTAAAAAGTCATGTATGCTTTAACTAAAGAAGAAATCATTGCAGCAATTAGACTATAAGAAGAATGAGATAATCCTGAGGATGATAGTACGAAAAAAAAAATTTATACCAAAAAGCTCTAAACATGCTTAAAAAGCTAGAAATATTTTGGCTTCATCAAGAAGGTATCCATGTTGGCGAGTTATTTGTACCCATAAGTTTGAAAATGTTGTGAAAATTATGTAACACAAGTATAAATTATTGCAAATAGGTAATGCAATGATGAATGAGTATTATTTCCTCGAGTATTGAGAATTTACAAACTAACTACTAAGTTAAACTATCTTTAATTTTATTTGAATGAGATTAAGAAAGAAACAATGTATGCTAAAAAATATTTAACGGCTAAATTAAAGCTAGCAAAGATAAAGATAAAATTAATAAGAGGGAGAGCTCAAGGGTATATGATTTCACTTAAACCAATCTGGATTGATTATGCCTGTTCTTATTATTTAAAGTTTAAGACAATGGTTGATAATTCAGAATCCTAAAAATATTCATTGGCCTTTTTAGGGTTATAATAAAAATATATTCAATATATTAATTCACTATATTCTTATGTGAATTAGGATAATCAAAGATTCTTTAAGTTCATGGATTCAATGCATAGATTATACTAAATATGCAAGTGTATTTCTATCTTACATAGACTTAATGGAATTTAACATTAGATCACAAGCATAAATATAATTTTTAGGGCATTAATATGCAATTAAAACATCTAAATAATGGCCAAATTAATTAGAAGCATGAACAATGAAGAACACTCAACTAATAATCAAAAACTTCAATTAATTCAAATAAAAAAAAATCAAATCATCTTAATTTGGCTACATCATAGCCCTAGAATAAAAACCCTAGTTCATAATGTGATAAATAAAACTATCATTAATAAGTTCAACATTTCAATGGAAAAATAAATAAAAGAATAGAGAAAAACCGATTTCTTCCTAGTTGATGGACCCAAATCCAAGCTTCTTAATAAGGATATTCTCTATTTTCTTTCTTCTTTCTCCCAGTGTGGCTCTCTTTCTTCAATCCCCAAATCGAGTTTGTTTATAAATGTTCTCAAAATTTGAAGAGGTGTGAAGATGTCAACTAGTTGTGGCGCTAGACACAATTTTGGGTGCCAAGTTACTGTAGTAGCACCACGGCACTTGGTTCTCGGGTTCAATGTAATTTTTGTTGGCAAAATCACTATGTTTCAGTGCCTACACGCTGCTTGTTGGGCGTTTAGGTGCTTTACTCCCTATCTCTTATTGTTTTAAGGCCTTTCGAGGGTGCAAATTGCTCTCTAATTTCTTCAAGTTATCCAACATATTAATTTTCCCAAGACCTGCAAAATGTATGCAAAACCCAGATAAAGAAGAATAAACTTCTTAAAAACGAAATAAGAAATTGCTGGAATCTAAATTACGGGTATAAAACTTGCTTATCTACAGATAATTATACTATGTAGAGGCAAGTTCCTTAAGACAAGATCTAGAAAATTTATAATTTATTATAATGTGAAGTTTATTCTTATTTATAATTGCCCAAATTGAGATTGAAATATTTTACAACTACATAGAGGTTTTTCCTATTAGAATATCACTATAAAGGCGTTTTATTGCATAAACATTAATATAAGCATTCAATAATGTATTCCTTTACAATATAATTAATTTTTGGTAGATCGATTTCTATTGGATTCAATTCTTTGGTACATAATGTGATGTCTCTTATTTAATATAGACCAAGCCACAAGATGAACAATTTTGCTTATTGCTCATGCGTGTTACTATTGCACAAATTGTTGATAGGGTTTATGAATGATAAATTAAAATTGAGTAATACAGTTTCTGTTTTTCAGTTCTAGTATGATAAATTGAGTCATTCTCTTCTAATTGTTTTTCGATTAGTTTGTCAGTTAATTTGAATATTTTTTTTATAAACAATCATCAACGCACAAGCTTGCATAGTTGCAGGTGCACATGCGTATATATATTCAATTTACTAATAAAGTAGACATATGTTTAATATTTCATATGCAACTGAAGTAATTTGTTTTTTTATTGCTAATATCGGCAAAACAAAATAAATTTATTAAATAAAAGAAATAGTTACACTTATAGGGGTTGTAATGAGCCATATCCCTTGCAAGAGTAAGAAACTAAAAATAAAAATAGAGATAACTCCATAAGAAATGCATATGATACAATTAAAGCAACAAGAAAATTTAACAAAATCTATAACTCAGAAAACTATTGATGTCATGAAAAAAAAAATTGTTGACCTCATGTGGGGAGGATTCCACTAAGTAAACTCATGACAAATTTTCATGGTTGACTAAAGAATTTGTTGCATAATTATTCCGTGTGTACGTAAGAGTAAAACAAAAATTCATTGCCTATTTTCAAACAATTAAAAAGATGTTAAGAGGGTTGTTTTTTTTTTTTGTTAAAAAAACAAAAGAAAGTAGAATGCATTACAGAAACTAAAAATTACATCATCTTGAAATAAGCAGAATGATTATAAAAATTCCCGCAAATTAAATACTCTCGCTAATTTCAGGTACAATAATAAGAATCATAATTATCTTCTTTTCAAAATAAAATAAAAAATCAGAGTAAGGATCTACACATAAATTGTTATGAGTTACGGTATAAAGATATGGCAAAAATTATAGTTAATAAATTTGTCATAATCAATTATAATTAATCAAATATTTTTTATATGAAAATATAATTAAGACATTATATATGTAATTTTTAGGAGTTTCATTTTTTTTTTCATATTACTCGCCTTTATTGCCACCCCACTAGGTCTCCATTATTATTTTTATTAGTTTCTCTTAACACAGTTTTTATGGTCTTCAAGGCATGCTTGGTGTATTTTGACCATTAAGCCATATTGAATGGGACTATATAATGTTTATAGCACATTTGTATATTGAATAAATCTATACAATGAATTGTGTCAAATTATCCAATGAGGATTGGTTGCATTAGAGTGTATTGTACTGTAACAGTACATGATATATTATTACGATTACAATTAATTATTTCTTGTAATTAAGATATGTGACGTCCGTATTTTATATAATAATAGCAATGAATAAAAAGGAAAATTTTATGTTGGTGAGAATATGATTTGGGGACCATAAATTGAACTTCCGAATTTAGTTGAAAAAGAATAGCACAAGTCTATAATAAATATAATAGACTTATAATATCATGGGTAGTTAAAAATTTGTACAATCTTGTACAAATGCTAATTAAGCTAAATGAACTAAATCATTAAAAACCAAAGGATAAACCATGGATAGATAAACCAAATCGGCTCACCTACCAAATGAATGCATATATAAATGAACCATTTGCTCTCTTTTCATTCATTTAGTCTTCATTTCGGTTTTAAATTGTGGACTTGCTGAATTGAGAAAGAGAAAACCAAGGAAGGTGAAACAAAACAAATAAAGGCTATATATATAACCACCCTTTGTACCATACATACACATATACATTATATAACCCTTAGGCTTTATAATTGAATTCCATTCGGTTAAATATTCATTTAGCAAAGTTTCATTCAATTAAAAACAAAAGTGGAAAAGGAGAAGCTGAGAGAAACCATAAAAGGAGAAAGCATGAAGAAAATCGAGAGAGGAAGCTTGCATGTGTGAGAGATAATGGTCGATTGAACATGCATGTGTGGTTAAATTATATGACTTGCAAAGGAAAAGATGAGAAGCAATCAATTCATGAAGGGAGTGGCCAAATGATGCTAAATTGAAGTTGAAACCAAGAGAGAGGTGAAGGGTAAGGTATTGTATTGATTTGGCAGGTGAAATGGTAATTGAAGTTATGTAATTGTTATTATGTGTATGTAAAATTGTGATATATATATATATATATATTGTGTTAGTGTTGTGGCCGAATTGATGCAAGGAAAAGGAGTGAAATTTAGTTAAATTTGGGACAAGGCCGAGAGGAAACAAGTAAGGGTGGTTGGAATTTGGAAGCTAGAAAGGGTGGTTGGCTGATATTAAAGTGAAATCGTGGAGGAAGGAATTGTCTTGTCAGAATTGGGAAGAAAGGGATGAGGATTGAGCTTGGCTGAGAGGACGTAGGGGTAAGGTGGTTTGAATTGCAAATTAGTAACTTGAAATGTGATTGTGTGTTTAATTGCTATTGTGTGTGAAATTGTGACATATATTGTGTAATTGTTGTGGCTGAAATGAGGAGACACACATGAAATAAATGTGGGGCAGTGTTGTGTGAGAATTGTGGTTGTGTTGTAAAAATGGATATATAAAGTGAAACTGATGAGTTCGAGGAGTGTTAAGTGTGTGTGTGTGTTGTGTCGTCAAAAAATTGGAACACAAACTAACGACGCCGATAGGTCGTAGTTGTGTGTTCATGAGAGGAGTGATTAAAGTTGATAAAATTGTAATATAGAAGCGTTATAAAATGTAATTGGGGTAACATACATGAGCGGAGTGTTGAACAGGTGAAAATGCGAGTGAAACGCATTAGTGTCGGTTGTAGGGAATTTTTGCACAGGGTTTGGTAAAATGGAGATTGCTTGAGTTTTGGACCTCGAATTGAAGAACCCTAAAATTATACATAAACTAAACACATAAGGACACGACACAGCCGAAAACTAGGTCAAGGCACTGAGCGATGTAATCTCAGATTTGGTAAAAACTGAGTTACTCTATCGGCAGTTTACAGCAGACTATACTGAGCAGGGGTGGCGAAAATCAGTTGTAATTTGAGCGTTTAGACTCGAAATTGAGAAATAGTAGAAACTAGACAAGTAGTAGAAAGTGTTTTGAGAAATTTAGGTTAAGATACCTTACTAGTGGAATGCACTATGAGTTTGAAATTAGTCGATGCGCAATAAGCGCTATACGGGTTTCTGAAATGTGTATATTTGGTTTATATTTTGGGGGAGGGGGGTGGGCAGATTAGATATATAATATAATTGTATATTTATTCAATTACAATGAAAGAATCTAACATAAAAATTTATGTGTTGTAGATTGTTAGGCCGATCGCCCATCGACCCTAAGTAAATCAAGTAGACATAGCCCGATACCGATGAGTGGATGTTTGTTTGTATATATATATATACATGTATATACATGCGTGTGTATGAAATCAACATTGAAAATGCATATGAAACCAATACTGAACATATATATGAAACTAATACTGAGAATGCATATGAAACCAATACTGAGAATGCATATGAAACCAATACTGAGAATGCATATGAAACCAATACTGAGTATGTATATGAAATAACGGATTGAAATGGTACAAAGTTGATTTGAGATGATTCCATGACAATGATATGGATATGTTGTGATTTAATTGCGGAATTGTATGAATAAAACTAGTTGTAATGAAAAATAATATTTTTGATGTAGCAAAAATTCCTTCTGTGGATCCTGTGCACCAGCAACGATCTTCTTCCTCCTTGGCAAAAACCCTCCGATACTTAAGTTTAGGGTTTTATTTAAGAGAGAAAACTTGAAAAAATTGTGTTTTTTTTTTTCCAAAGGTTCAGTAGTCATACTTGTTGGAAATATGCCCTAGAACCAATCGTGCCATATGGTTTAGGGATATCATCTTTATGTATATATATAACTTTGTAATTAATTGTAAATTAGTTTATGATTAATAAAATGACATTTATATCATTTTGCATATTTAGTTGTGTATACATAAAAATATTGTATATAAAATACAGAATGAGATATTGTGATGTATTATGACGTCAGAACTCTATCTACAAGGAGTTGAAGATATGAGTATAGAATTTGATTTAAATACATCCGAATCAATTCCTGGTTGAGGTATTGTCATATGGGAGTATGACATTGCATGACTGATATGTTTGAAGTTGCCAAGGATTAGTATTTGATATTAATAATTTGCTGACGAGTCTCATATCAGAAGAGCATAAACATGAGTAATACATTAAAGAATGTGTTACTAAATGTGACCAAATGTAACGAATCACATAGGTGATTATCTACAGTTAATGATATGTCACACAACCGTACTAGTGTACCATTGATCCTTTGACCTGAGATATTATGGCTACTTTGTGTATTGAGGCACATCGTTCACTTGTGTATATCGTACCAGGTTAGCCACGCCTGGTGAAAGAAGCTTGCTGGTAGTATGTTCTTGGTGTATGATGACAGGTAATGACCAAGATAGAATCTGCTAGTTCATATATTAGAGCTTAAGATCCTAGGCGGGGATGTCATACATCGGAAATGAAATCTTTGGCTAAAATAGTGCTTCCAGAAAGGTGTTTTTGGATACATGATTCCCGTATATGATTTGAGACCTTATTCCTATGACTGAGTTAGGGGTTTAACGATGCCATGACCTGTACTCGATCGGGAGTCGACAGTAGAGGGACTTTACTATATGAACGTACGACTATATGGATTCATTAGTGTCTAGGGGTTGTGGCACATAATCATTAGGAACTTTGGTTATAAAGAGTTGTATAAAAGAAATATGAAGGAGTTTTTGTCCACCCATGTTGAACTTATAGTGAACCTAGGGTTTCATACATATAGTCGATTACTTAATAATAATGGCTATTGGTATTATACAATAATCATTAATTGGTTGATGATATTGTACAAATATTGATCACGTAGCAATTTGATTCTTTATTATAAAGAATATATTTCTTGGCTCTGACATGTTAGCACGCGTATGCGTGAGGAATGTTTAGGTATAATTATGGGATACCATAAATATTATTTACTGGTATTATGATATTGATATATGAATATTATATTTAATATAATTAATGTAATCATAAAATATAAATATCAATTATATTAATATAATAATAAATATCTTAATATTAATTGTTAATATATATATAATTAATTCTCTCTCTTTATTAATATAAATATATATATATATATGTGTAAATTTGATTAATGTATATATATATATATATATGTGTGTGTGTGTGTGTGTGTGTGTGTGTGTGTGTGTATGTGTATTAAATACATGCAATTGATTAAGAGTAATCAATGCATTTCACCAACCTAAACCATGACTCATTGTGTTGCATTCAATTGATATGATGATTTGTAGAATGCAAGTCGGTTAATTACATAAGTGGAGTTGGTGGAGGTTTGTCAATAAAATTTGATTTGATAAACATAAGGTTTAAGTGTGTGTTAAGCCTAAAAAGAAAAAAAAAATCGCCACTTTCTCTTCTCTGTTTTTAGTGGAAACTCAGTAAGTCTTCTTCTTCTTCAACCATAAGCTGCTTAGTGAAGCAAGCTTGGTTTTGCTTGGTTGTGAACTAGAGCAAAATAAAAGAGAGCAAGCTACTTAGTGAAGCAAGCTTAGTTATGCTTGGTTGTAAACTAGAGCAAAACAGAAGAGAGAGAAGAAAGCATCTAGAGAGAGAAAGCTTGGTAAGCTTGTTGAAGCTTAAACCAAAGCTTGAAAATCCCAAACAAGCCAGAATCGACATCATCATTCCGACGTGTGGACCACCTGAGGAAGCATGCAAAGGTGTTCTCTTGCTGCATCGGATCATAACAAAGGAGTAAGACTTCTAAGCTTGTGATTTGAATTTTAAAATTACTTTGAAAGCTAGAACATGCATGTGTGCTTGTCTAGAACAATTAGGGGCCTATTCCACAAGTACAAGAGATGGCCATGGCTCTTCTACGGCGATCGCCCGCCCAGAAATCGATTCCCTGTGTCACGCTTTCGCTGCTCACAGGAAACAGAGCATGCTTGGTCTCATTGTTCCGTTCAAGTGGTATTAAAGCCATTTGGATATGTGCATGCTTGTGTGTTTTGGTTTTAGGTTTTGGGAAGTTGATAAATGTTCATATGTATGTATTTTGTGGCTTGGGTGTTGAATGGAGTTGTTTTGAAATGTTTTGGAAATACTGGAATTCGGTGAAAGAAACAGAGCATCATTTTGATGCACCAAGTATCGATAATTTTTGAAAATGTATGATACTTGATGAATGAAAACGATACCTGATGCTCAAAGTGTCGATCTGTTTGGTATGAGTATAAATATTTGCATGCAATTTGGGTCGACACTTTCAGCTTAATACACATGAGTGTTGACTTCCTTATCAGAAAAGTGTCAACACTTAGTGTTTAAACCGGGTTGATGGGAACGACACCATGCAGGAATAGTATCGACCCGTACACTGTTCACGGGTTATTGTTTCTATCACTATTAAAAAAAAATTAATTTTTATTTTTTTTCCATTCACATATAATCACAAAATATCGAAACATTTCTGTAGCCACAACTTATACAAGTATTATTTTAAATAGTAAATTTTCTGTTATCGAAAATTTAATTTGTTGAAATTAAAATTTTTAACTTGAAATTATTTCAATCGAACAGAAAAATAAATACTAGAATTAAAATTAAAATAAATAGTGATTTTAATTAATTTTGATTTTACTAAGAATTAATAGAATTCTAAGGTGAGTATCCATATGAACATAAAATCAACAAATTGATATTGTATCAATTAAATCTCTCTCTAATAAATTAATTGTTAATTTATTAAATTGATTTGATCAATAAGTAATGTGGAGAATTTGAAATTAATTTCATAGGATTATATATATTTTAAATTCCATTACTAAATAATATAAGATATATACATATTGATGTATATATTAAATGAGACCTAAAATTAAAATCTCTCTTTTTAAAAAATATTATGTTCAATTCTTCCAATACAATTAAATAGGTTGTAGATATCTTAGATGAGGCAACCTAATATTTGTTAGATGAGTGTCCTCACGAAATGTCGTAGTCTGTTTGACCTGTTTCTTGATTAGGGGGTCTTTGGCTTCCAATATCTGTTAGGTAAAGGGTTTGATTTCCACTCCTCTTCAAGAAAAGGCATTGGGTTTAGCCTAACTAGAATGAAGTGCCAATATCTGTTAGGTGAGATGTCTTCTCCTAGAGGTAGATTGATCATGTCTTGTAAAGAGTTGCAAACAAAAATGAGTTTATAATTTGTTGGGCTTGCTTGACCAATATCTGTTAGGTGAGATCTTGTAAGCTTGATGAGAATATAATCACCCACAAAAAACCTATAATTAGATTATAGTTTTTTTTATTGTGGGAGTATGAGATATAATTGAAGTAGTGGGAGAACTATTTAGTCTAAAGTCCACAATTGAATAGTATGATATATGCTGTAACACATTCTAATGTATTTTTCATTTTCTATAGATATCTTTTCTAGTCGAAGAATAATGAGTAACCCTCTTCTCAAAATCCATGATGCCTATAAGCTTACAGGATCTAACTTTAAGGTTTGGTATCTTAGAATTTTTTAGATTCTGAGAAAGTTGGCTATGTTCTTTAAGAGCTTATGCCTAGATCTCTTCCAGAGGAGAGAGATACCTTTCAGAAATGGAAGGATGATGATCTCAAGGTAAGATCATATATGCTAGCATCTATGAGTGATGAGTTGCAAACTTAGTGTGAGGGTATGGAGGATGCCTCATCGATCTATCATTCTTTGATAGATTTGTTTGGAGAGAGTTTTAGTTACAAACGGTGCGAGTTGTCCGCTGTTTTGTTTGGCCTGAGGCTTAATCTGGAAGTGCCTTCGGAGTCTCATCTTATGAAGATGATAAAACTCATAGGTCAATTGGCCTCTTTGGGGTTTTTTATGGATTTCTAGTTGCAGACAGATTTGATCTTTCAGTTGCTTCTGTCTAGCTTTGACCAGTTTGTTACCAATTATTATATGAACAAATTGGAGCATACTCTTCCTTAACTTATGAATGAAATCATTTCATTCATAAGAGAGTCTCAAAGGGTAAAGGGAATGAGATTGTTTTTGCTGCAGTGTCTTATGGTAAGATATCGAAGAGTAAAGGTAAAAAGTCTTCCGGGGTTAAACCTAAAGGAGGATTCTCTGAGAAAAAGAAGAAGGGCAAAGGCAAATGAGTTGCCAGTAGTTAAGCTAATGATGAGTGTCATCATTGCAAAAAACTAGGGTACTAGAAGAGGAACTGTCCTCTTTATATGGAAAGCCTGAGACAGAAGAATGGGCAAGGTACGCTTTCTTATCATGTTATAGAAATTTAATTAAATGTTAGTTCAGATTCAAACAGTTGGATAATTGATTCAGTTGCCATTTCTCATATTTGTATATCATTATAAGACCTTCACTGTAAGCAGTTGCTGGAGGAGGGTGCAATGACACTGAAGATGGCAAAAGGAGCAACAGTTGTTGCCACTTGCTCAGGGACTTGTAGAATTGTTCTACCTTTGGGTCATGTTTTTGTATTGTACAAAACTATGTATTTTGATACTGCTAATAGAAACATTTTGTCTGTCCATCA
>JAXCLQ010056308.1:0-16248 GCA_035584115.1 Cedrela odorata | reverse complement strand
TCCTTTTCAAATCTAACTAACATTTTCCACAAACTCTCATTCCTCTTCGTTACCTCTTAAGTCTTAATTAATTAATTTGTTTTAATCTTACATAATATAGAAGAAAGATTTATCCCCAAATTGTTTAGAAGGAGCTTTCATGGTAAATATATATACCATGAAAGATTAATTTGTTTTAATCGTACATAATTGTACACACACACACACACACAATCTTATTCCTCATCACACAATTAACAACTCCATCTTGACTTCAATTTTCTGCAGAGACTAATTCAATTGAGAAAACCACCCATATGGGAAGTTTCCCATCAATCACAAGTTGATGTGAACAACCCAATAAATAAATAAATAAACAAACAAATAAGTGAATAGTTGAAAAGCCATTCATTATTAACAAGCATTGAATGACACTTTCAGCCAAGCATCACAGCATATGTCCAGATTCAAGTTATACTCCAAAAATTAAAAAAAAATTATGTTGCCTGAGGAATTAGTCTCAATTTTATGCCGACAGATTTCTAAACTTTAAAAGAACCTTCACTACAATTTTTTAATGAAAAATTGGTAGCTAACATAATCTTTGACACAGCAATATCTCAATTATAAGTCAGTTGCAATATCAATTATAAACAAAGCTTTCATATTTTGACTAAACTTTTTCCTGATGAACACGCATTGATGATGAATCAAACAAGAGATTGGAAGATTTTAAAGAATTAATCCAGGATGTTATTTGAATTAGAAAATGTTGTATGAATTTCATCAATGATTTGGAACATCACTATATAAAGGCTAGAAAGTTCGTGTTTAATGCAAGCTACAAAACACAACTTGTAGGAAATGGGTACTTCGGGACAGCCGAGGCAATGGCCTCCTCTATTGGTTTATGGTATACAAATTTTGCTCATAGCCAACATTGCGGCGGCTAATTATGAGCCTTACATTTATGCCTCACCACCACCACCAATACCAAAGCATGCAGAGTATCCGCCTTATTACTATAAGTCTCCCCCGCCACCACCACCATCTCCATCTCCACCACCTCCTTACTATTATAAATCTCCGCCACCACCAAAGAAGTCTCCTCCGCCACCTTATTACTACAAGTCTCCACCACCACCAAAGCATTCTCCTTCACCACCTTACTACTACAAGTCCCCACCACCACCAAAGAAGTCTCCCCCACCTCCATACTACTACAAATCACCACCTCCACCAAAGCATTCTACCCCACCACCTTACTACTATAAGTCTCCTCCACCACCAAAGAAGTCTCCCCCACCTCCTTACTACTACAAATCACCTCCTCCACCAAAGCATTCTCCCCCACCACCCTACTACTATAAGTCTCCTCCACCACCTAAGAAGTCTCCCCCACCTCCTTACTACTACAAGTCACCACCACCACCAAAGAAGTCTCCTCCCCCACCTTACTACTATAAATCACCACCACCGCCGAAGAAGTCTCCACCACCTCCTTACTACTATAAGTCACCACCACCACCAAAGCACTCTCCTCCACCACCTTATTACTACAAGTCTCCACCGCCACCGAAGAATTCTCCACCACCTCCTTACTACTACAAGTCTCCACCACCACCAAAGCATTCTCCCCCACCACCTTATTACTACAAATCTCCACCACCACCAAAGCATTCTCCCCCACCACCTTACTACTATAAGTCTCCTCCACCACCTAAGAAGTCTCCTCCACCTCCTTACTACTACAAGTCTCCACCACCACCAAAGCATTCTCCTCCACCGCCTTATTACTATAAGTCACCACCACCACCAAAGCATGCTCCCCCACCGCCTTATTACTACAAGTCTCCGCCACCACCAAAGAAGTCTCCACCACCTCCTTACTACTACAAATCCCCACCACCGCCAAAACATTCTCCCCCACCACCATACTACTATAAGTCCCCACCTCCGCCCGTAAAATCTCTACCTCCACCCTACTACTACAAGTCTCCCCCACCGCCATCTCCTTCTCCTCCTCCTCCTTACTACTATAATTCCCCACCCCCACCTTCTCCATCACCGCCTCCACCCTACTACTACAAGTCGCCACCTCCTCCATCACCATCACCTCCTCCGCCCTACTACTACAAGTCACCACCGCCTCCATCACCGTCTCCACCCCCGCCATACTATTACACCTCCCCTCCACCTCCCAAAGGCTACTAAACCTATGATCTCTTCTTGAAAATAGTTTGAAGTTCAATAAGATCAAAAGTTCGTTCTTAAGTTGTTTTATTTATGACTTTTGTAGCCAATGTTCGCGTGAATAAAAGGGTTTTGATCGAGATGGTAATCCATTTGTATGAAGCACTCACTGTACAATTTATTTTAAGCAATAATATCTTGTAATTTAACTTTTCATAAATGTTATATATTATGTCACCGCTTTAATATGGAATGTGTTATTTCATATATAATTCCCCATGTCTGTGTGGCTTGATATGAATAATTAATCGTGCACACAAACAAAAGTTGAAGAAAATTCAACCATGCACGACACAAGCAATTTACATTGTGCTTCCCATATGACCAATTTCGTCATCTATGACAACAAGGCAGAAAAAACATTGAACAATTTTATGAGCTCTTTCTTTTTTATTTTCTATTTCTAATGTTTAATCAGAACCATAAACAAAATTAAAATACCGTTGTACCACTTATGGCACACTGTAATAAAGATTTAGGATACTAATTAAGTGTCACATCCCAGAATCTCTATAACATAACTGGCAAAAGACAAGATTAATTTGTCTTCCTCAGTTCCTCAGTTTCATATTACCACGCAACTTGAGAACATAAACTTTATAACTTGTTATATATAGATTAATCAAATATACACGAGATTTCACCCAAATCAACACTTAAATATAATGCACAAAATGGACTTAGTTCATCCAAAACTGCTAAAGGGCTCTAGACACCCAAAACTGCTAAAGGGCTCTAGACACATGACATACATATATATCAACCATGATCAAGTATATATACATAATCTAATATGAATTATTACATATTAGGGCTGTAATGTCCGAACCAATCACAACTATGCATATGTGGATCCCAAAACCCCTAGTGACTGCATGATTGATATCCTGTCCACTGGCTTGCCCTTAAGAAAAACTACTGTACATTTATATTATAGAAAAGAACCTACAAAATTGAAGTGAGGAGAGGGATAAGTCTTGGAGAGACTTAGTGAGTTGAAAGAAAAATTATCAATGAAATCATCATATACATATAGTTCAAGGAAGTAAGAATTGAATATAATCATTTATCTGTTTATTACTCATACATATTATAGTACCAACGTATACAAATAATAAGTAAATATAATGTGTATAAAATTATTTGCTGGTCCATGTCTAGGGCTATGCATTTGACTGGACAGAAGAACGGTCCATAATTAGGGCTACGCACTTGATTGAGCAGAGAGACGATCATATCTGAATCCATGAATCAATACTGTAGTACATGCACATGCACACGCTTGCAATCATATACATACATATATATATACACATATATATCATAAATATATCATAAATAGAAAATTCATATCAAAATTTTTTTCGTCCTTCTCTTGGCCTCAACCTCGTATATATAATTATAATCATGAACATAAATATAAACGTCACATTAAAAAAATAAAGATAGTATAAGTATTCCACTCACAAGTTTACTATCACTAATTGAACGAAGTCTAGATCAATGGGGGTTAGCCTGTCTCTCATTCGGAGTATCTATAACTCGGTATTAACAAATATCGTTAGAGAAATCGGAGCAATAATATTGATGAGCTAATGTATACAAATACTAAACGTGTTCAAATATATCCCAAATTTAGGCCTATACAACTAACATTACTCAAGTTTGACGAAACTTAATTTAGATTAAGTGAACATAGCTGTGACAAAGAAGGCCTAGCTTAATGTTGATGACAGGGCTGAATAGAACAACCACATTGCTAACTTCATTGTGAACTCATCCAAAAAGTTATGAAGATAAATTTTAGACATTTCGTATCTCTATGTATCTAGTTTCTATAACCTCTTATAGTGTTTCATTCGGAGTTCTATAACTCAACTTATGTTTACATGAATGAACATTGTTTCAGTGAAACTCAATTTCGAGTATAACATAATTCAATATAAAACATGGTTCATAAATTACAATGGGACCATCCAAGGAGTTTTTAAGTCATCAAGAAACACCTATAAGGCTTCAATCATCTTCAATAAGCACTAGCAATGTAATTCAATACACAATTGATTCCATAGTACTAAAATTTCCAATTTTGTTCATCATCATCATCATTTTTAATATCAAACTTCATAAACTATCACCAATACATCCATCATCTTTAATATACATAACATCAACCCATAAACCAATTTCCTAGCTAAACCCTAATATAAAGATTTAAGTTCACAATATAATAAATAAATTAACACTAAAATTCTATCAACAAAATCATTAGATTAACTTATCAAGCTTCCCTTTTTCTTTCACTTTCTTTTTTTTTTCTTCCTTTCTTTCTTTCTTTCCTCTATGGCCATTCCTCCTTCTTTCTTTTCCTTCTCACATTTTCTCTCTTTCTTTCTTAAATTGAAAACTAATATTTTAATTCCTTAATAATTAATTAATTAATCAATGACTTAGATTTAAATTTGCAATCCAATATAATTACTAATATTATGCCAACTTTCTTCCACTTTACTTGACAAAAAAAAATTAATTTTTAAAATTTAATATATGACAAAAATTAAACCAACTCATTAGACAAATAGAGGGCTAGGATTGAAAGTAGAATGAATGGCTAAGATTTAAAGAAATAAATGGACTTGGATTTTATACTAAGGCTTAAGCAAAGTTCATAGGCTTAATTTCTACTCTTGAACCTAAAACATAATTTATGGGCCTAAATAAGTTATTGAACTCAAAAACTACTTGTAAATTTAAGTCCACTTAATTATAATTTTAACTTAATTCCGACAATACCCACATACACACGGGATAGTACATTAAGCCCATGAAATTTAAAATTTCATTGTATTGTTACCATGTCTCATATTGAACTAGTGTTAACTATCTTCTTAGATCTCCTACAAGCCGGAGTTTTTTTATTTTTTTTTTATTTTATTTTTAATTTTAAATTTTAAATTTTGTTTATTCTTGTAAATACTAAAAGACTGATAAATTTATCTAGTTCTTAAGTTCTAGTTGTCTGTTTTGTTGCCCCTTAAAACAAGTATACAAAGTGCCTGCAAGTTGAAACTATGTAAGCCCGCAAGTTGAAACTATGTATTGACAACTATCGTATGACATAATTCAGCCTCCAGTTTAAGTTAATTAAACGATAGAATACCATTTATACTATGATAATAAATAAGCATAAATTTCCCAGGAGATTAATGTTAATTATAGTCACAAGTGTTATAATAATTCGTATTTAATTATGGATATGTTTAAAACCTTCATTAATGTTGTGAAATTAATAATTAATTTGGGATGAATAATTCTTTCAAGATAAAATAAGTATTTATCAGATACTTATATTTAGTCTAATTTATTTTTTGCTCATACAATATAATATATATATCTCTGGAAATTGGAGTATAATGTCATTTTCAGAAAAAACTAACATTTTTTTACTTTCGTTTTCCTCAAACTTTCGTTCCTCTTCATCTCCTCTTATGTCTAAATTAGATAATTAATTAATTTATATAATATATATTTATAAAAGAAAGATTTATTCCCAATTTGTTTAGAAGGAGCTTTCATGGTGACTATATATTTATATAAAATTTTCCTCATAACACATCTAACAAATCCATCTTGACTTTAATTTTCTGAACAAATTAATTAAATAGAGAAAACCTTGGTGGAAGGTTTCCCACCAATCACAAGTTGAATTAGGAAAGCCAAACAGCTATGATGTGTGAATTAGTAGAACTTGACAATAGTTAAACTAGGATGTTATCAAAGTTAAAGATACAAGGAATAACAGCCATGTCTAAATCAAAATCACAAAGCAATATTTTTAATTCCTTCTTGATTGTTAGGACTAATTAATTTCTAGCAATTAAAAAATCATTGAGGTAGATAGAAATTCTACTACACATTCACCACCTTATTGATTCATGATTACAACTCTATCAAATATTGTTTTAAGATACTTTAATTGTATCAAATATGGTAAAGTTTGAGTTGTTAACATAACTTAAAATTAATTTTATGAAATTGACAACAAATAAATGACAATCAAATATAAACTTCTTACATAATGATATAAAAAGAATTGATAAAAACCAAATCCAATTGAAGGGAAACTAGGAACTAATTAATTATATATTACTCCTCAGACCTTTCAAAGCTTTTGTGGAGAAACCAAATAGAAACTAATAAATAAACAAGGAAGTTCATAGTTGAAGGCCATTCATTATTAACAAGCAATTTTGTATGGCACTTTCAGCCAAGCATCAAAGAATATGACCAGATTAATGTTATACTTCAAAAAAATGAAAAAAGAAATTGAAAAAATCATTATCTTATATTGCTTATGATCCATGACGAACTAGTCTCTAATTTCTCCCTTCTTACTCTTTAAGGGATTACAATATTGTAACCTTCTCTAGTTAATTAATTTATTCATATATTTTTGTGGGTATTGAATTCCATTAAAAAATGTTCTTGAAATGTTACGAAAATTTAAATTTCGGTCATTTTCACACTAAAATTAGAAAAAAAAATTTATATTTATGTAATATATATATATATATATATATTTAAAAATTCATCACCGACAACTTTCTAGACTTGGAAGAACTTTCACTCCAAAATTTTTCATGAACAATTGGTACCTAACGTAATCCTTGACACGGAAAACATATAAACTTATTTTGCAAACAAAGCTTTTCATATTTTGACTATACATTTTCTGAACGCGTTTGATGATGAATATCAAAGTGTCTGCAATATGAGCAATCTGCCGTACACCAGATTAATTAACAACTAGATTTGACTTCGTTAATGGCTTCATTCTATCAAACAGAGATATTTGGTGGGCATCCACCAATCTCTTATGGAAAACTAAAGGAAAAGGACGAAATTGAAAGATTTTAAAGTATTATTCCAGGCTGGTATTTGAGTAAAAAAATTGATGCAAGAATGTCACAAATGATTAGGAACATCACTAAACACTAGAAACTTAATTTGTGTTACCATGCAAGTCAGGAAACTATAAATTTGCTGGAAATGGGAACTTCAGGAAAGCGATTGGCCAATGGCCTCCTTTAGCTTATGCCATGGTGGTCAGCCTTTATTATTATTATTATTATTATCATTATTATTTTTATAAAACCTCAAACGAGGCAAGTAAATTAAAAAGAATAAATAAAGATTGAGGGACAATAAAGCCTTACCTCCGATAGGAAAAAAAAAAAAAAAAGAAAACAAAAATATAAAATATATAAACCGATCAAAGAACCACTAATGAAACCTATATAACTAAAAAATTCCAAAGAAGAGGAGTAATCGTAAGAGCATTGCAGCTACTTGGCTTAATATATACCCAGAGATTGGAAAATAAGATCGGAACGAGAAAACACAAACCCTAGACAAGACGAGCTATAAGCAATTACACTTGACCACTGCATGAAGAAATAATTTGAGGATCAGCCCATTTCATTGCTTGAAGTTTCATATTCCAAGTTTGAATCAAAAGTTTGAAAGAGGGATATGTCAACAATAATATGAATCAAGATTCTCCTTTTTAATAGTGACTTGTTAGTTGAATACCAACAAAAGGTCAACTTAATTTCTTAACTTTTAATTTAATGATATCATCAAATTATATTCTTAAAGTTATCTCTAATTAATTTATTTCTTTATAGAAATAGATACTTACACATATAACTTAACATTTAAAACTATTTTTTAAAGACATATGGAGGTCTAATCCAATATAGAAATTCATTCTTTTTACTATGACCTGAAAGCGTAAATGGTAGTATTTGTTTCAAAAAGGCAGGACAGGATTACGCATATTTCGGTTTTAATTTTATTTTCACCAAATAAATATAAATATTTATTATTTTTCATATACAAACTATTATATATACATGACCATTCAGATAAGCCAGCAAAATATAAATTCATAATTGCTTGAAAGAAATAATACTAATATATATGAGATTGAAATCATTATAAAGTATTGATATTAATTAAGGCTATGAAAAAATAATAAAAAAATGATTCAACTAAAAAGGAAAATATTTGTATGTTATTATCAAACACAGAGAGAACCTGAACTGGGAGCAACGGATAAGACAAACTATATAATACTAATAAAACCTCAATTACTGTATATTATCCAAGAGGGGCGGAATTCTATTCTTAAATTGTTAGAAAATGGCAGTAGCAATGCAGTGAACAATCAGCAACACAGCACAGAAAAACCAGCTGCAACACCGTGAGAAACAGCAGCAGCACAGAGGAACAGCAGCAGTACAGCAAGGAAACAGCAGCGAAAACAGCAAGAAAACTCAGCAGCAACCCAGCAAAAACAGCAAGGTAAACAGCAGATACACAGCAGCAACACAGCAAGAAAATCAGCAGATGAATAGAACAGCAGCGACACAGCAAAGAAAGAAAACCAGCGACACCAACTGAAGCAGCAGGCAGAAGAAATAGCAGCAATTGAACAACAACAAGCGAATAGAGGAGAAAAGCATCAGATACTTGCACGAACACACAATAGCAGGAACAAGACAGCACTTGACTGAATGAGAGAAGCAGCAACACAGCAACTGAAATAAGAAACCAGCAAACACAGCCAAGGTGTGGACTCACTGTCCTAAAGAATAGATTCCGCCCCTCTAGGATAGTTTCCCAGTGCAACAAGGAGGTTAATGCGGATTGTGCTCCAACATACAATGGTTACGTTGCTGCGAAGGTGCACTCCTGTAACGACTGAAATTTTATGGAATAATTACAGTAAAATTTTGATGACCGAATTTTTTTTTTCCGAACATACTAAATAAATAATTCAAAAAATGAGTTAATGATTTTGGTTACTACAATTTCAATTTGGGCTTAGAAAATAAAATGTAAAACAAGTCTATTTAATTATCAATTTTGGGCCAAATGGATCAAAATGATTTACAAGAAAAATGGACCAAAATTATTAAATTCATTTATTAGATGATTATGAGTTAATTACATTATAATTTTGGATTTAGAATGAAATAATGTAGAATTATGCCCAAATGACTTACACGTGGCTAACTCACATCCAAGTAAAATTAACTAAAATTTTATATTATTAAATTTGCTTATTTTCATGGTTTAAAGGAGAAGACTTACATTTTTAAAAGAAAGAAAAGGAAGAAATGGGAAAGAAGAGGGGGGAGGAGAAAACCCATATTTCATGGTGTGATGGCCGAGAGCTCGAGAGGGGAGGGAAGAACAAAACCCATGAGAGAAGAGGAAGCCGAGCAATAATGGAAGGATGAGAATCCGGCCATGTGGGAGAGGGTTGGCCGAAGAATAGGAGGAGAAAAGAAGTACTTGGCAATTTTTAAAGAGAGAGGAATGGGATCCAAACTGTGTGAGTGTTTCATTTTTCTCTAAATTGCTTCACTTTGATTTTAATCCATTTATTTAGCAAAACAAAATTAAGAGGCAAAAATGAGAAGAGAAAGGGAAGTTATGGGATGAGAGAACTTTAACAAATATGGAAACATATATGACTGAATTTGAATGGGTATTTTTTAGGCAAGTTAAAGATTGAAATTTACCATTTTTATTTATAATCTTGAGATTTGTTATGGACTATGAAAAATGATAGTAGGTGTCTTATGGCAGTGATGGTAGCAATTTATTGGCAATTCAATTTGGTTAATGATGGTAATCAATTACAGTGGTGGTATTTGTTTTGAAAATGTTGTGGTTATACTGGGGGGTGGAAGAGATATTAGAGTTATTAGATGGGCATGCCTTAAAAGTGCGAGATTTAATCATGGTTATGAATGGTATATATATATATATATATATATATAGCATGGGTATTTACTTGGTTGTAATTTAGTTGTTCATGTGCCTGTGTTGTAGTGTTTGGTATATGAAAACTGAAAATTCGAAGTGTGATTGTATGGTAACACATTGTTGGGAAGAAAAACGGCAGTATTTATCCCATGTAAATAGCAGTGTTTTGGGTTGTATTTATGTATGAAAAATACTGAAAATAAAATGTTCATGTGTAAGAAAAATGTTGGAAATTTCTAATAGGGTAAAGGACAGTGTATGTTATGTATATGATAGCGTGTGGATTGTCTTGTGCATGAGAATGGTGAGATTGAACTGTTATGATGCATGAAAAATGGTGGAAGGTTGCTGAAATTTCTGGATAGTTGCTGGAGTTTCCGACCTAGGCGTAATATTTTATTTATAAAATGAAATATATGCATCGGAATTAAGTATTATAAAATTTGGCGTAAACTAGACATATAGGAAGATAACATATCCAAAATTTAGGTTGATTGGAATGGAAATGAGTTCCCAGAAATTATCGGAAGTTACTGCCCTGTTTTACCCCATACACTATTTTGAGGCGTCATATGTAGAAAATTGGTTGTAACTTGAGCATTAGAAATCGAAATTAAGATCCGTAAAAAACTATAGAAACTAGACATGATAATGATTGACATAGTAAAAAATTAGATTTTTCCGTTAAGAAACGAATTCCAAGAAAAATTCAAAATATCGGTGTCCTGTTATGGAATTAAACTAGAGCAGTGCCTGTTCATTTAATTATAAATCAAGATATAGAAATCTAAATAAGGCACTGTGAAAATCTAATAAACTAGACAAATAAGAAATGAACATATTAAAAATTTAGCTTAAAAAGCCTTGCCAATTGATCCCAGTAAAAATGTGAATTTCCCTTGTTGCGGATAATTATAGTTTAGAGTAATAGAAATGTAAATAGCAACTTTCTAAATTAGGTAGTAGGGAGTCCGAGACACTTATAATTTTATTAAGACTCAATGAAATGTATGATTCATTCATTAATTTATATGGCTAGCATATGATATTTTAGGTTTTAACAAAAGGAATATGTATTGTAGATTGTTAATCTGTCAACCAAGAAAGACATCGATAATTAAACTTGGTTAACATAAACAGGTGAGTAGACTAACTCTGTCTTACAATGATTCCAGACTTATATTACTTGATTTTAAGGAATCTATTAGAATTAATAAGAGCGTTGAGATATGTATGTGTTGAATTGAGGGTAAATCTTGGCGAAAATCAAACAAGTTACGATTTTTGGTAGGCTGAGCTTGTGTGAAAATAATTGGAAGTGTTTAGTGCCTTGTTTTACGATTATTTCACAAAGATTTTAAGGTGTTAAATGTATAGATTTGGTCCTTGGGGCATTGATGTGTATTTACATGCTTTGTTTACAAGATTGACAAAATGGTGATGTGATATTGAGTCGGTAAAACGTATAAATGTATTACATATCATATACGTTTGATATTTGGTGATTAGAGCATGTAGCTTACGATAGATATTGAGGTATAGAGGTGAGTAAAGGGATATGGTTTCAAATAGTCATTTGAACTCAAAGATGAAATGTCTGTGATGAAGAATTTGATTTAATTCTTGAAAATTTCGTTGATTGTTGTTCTATAAAATGGCATCTATGTTGGATATGTGACATGTCTTTGAGAATGTCGATCATATATTATGACATTGTAAAAGTACATGTTGTGATTTGGGCCTAGAATATGTTGGAAGTTTGGTAAATTCCTTTAAGTTACCTTGGATATCATTACATAGGATTCATAATTACCATGGTTACGAAAACGGTTAATCAAAGATGCAGTGAATTGAGTTGAGTTTTAATGTACTTTGAATTGCATACGATGTTGTATTATGGACCTATAAGTTGTGTTATTCGAGAAAGGATATTGAGTAAAAAACTCAATCAAATTTTCTAAATTACTTTGATTAAGGGTAAATGAAAACTTATGACTCTTGGGGTTGTAGAGTTGTTTCGGCAATGTCGAGGACATGCCAAATATTATGGGATTATAGGTGGCGATTTGAGACATATTTAGATTGAAGATTGACTTATATATATATGTGTGTGTGTGTGTGTGTGTGTGTGTGTGTGTAATTTATGCATTTTATGAAACCAAAACAAAAGTATAGTATTGTTGTCTGATATGGCCAGTTTTAATACTCAAAATGCATACGCTTGAGATTCCATGCAAATTTCTAGACATTCTGTGACTATTGCTTTACAAAAGTTAATGAACAATAGTGTTATAAGCTTATGAGCTTTGTTATCGTTATTATTATTAAAACGGTTTTCTAGAATGTTGATGAGGTATTGGAATACCATAAACCTACAGAGGAGTATCTAGGGGAAATGATGATATGTAATGCCCCTAGATACTAGAATTATATAGATACCTGAGCTGTATAAATACTAGAGAAACTCTCTGTGAATATGGATAGAGTCGGTTGGATTTTTTTACAGCAAGAAGTATTATATGTGAGATTAATTTTAATTTCATACGTTTACAGGTTAACAGTGATTTGATTACAGTAAATTTTAAGTATAATTTTGATTATATATATTGGAGTATAGTTCATTTATAAAAGAAGATTTAATTTTCTGATTGGAATATTTTATAATACTTACATCCACTCACCGAGTCTCTTTAGACTCACCCCCATCCCTACTCTCCAATTTTGTAGGAACGTGGAGTCAGTAAGCCATTTCAGCATCAAAGAGATACAAGTTGGAAAGAGGGTACACTTTGCAATCACCAGGATTGTTGGGTCTGTCATGTGTACAGAGTTATAATTTTATTTTATTGTATTGAGATGTGTTGTAAACACTTTGGTGTACTATGATTTGAGTATTTGTGTTGTACATAGTATCAGCGAAGGCATACCACCTCTTATGCTGTATAGTTATGTGTTATAAGATGTAATGTGTATTTAAATAGGCAGAAAAGAGGCTTACAGTGATAGGGTGATCCTACCACTTGCCGGTAACATCTCCGAATTTGGAGATGTTACAACTCCCAATTGCAACAGCTTATAACAACAGTAATAACTCAATTTAAGCCAAGAAGGAAAATGGACAAGTTTATATTATTATTATTTTTTTTCCGTTCATCCCTTTTTACTTGTTCTCTTTCTTTTATAAGCAAGAGTATGGTTGTTACAAAGACAAAGAATTAATGGCTGAAATTGAATTCAAATTATTTGTAACTTAAACAATTAAATTCAATTTATTTTTGTAACTTACGAAATTGATTCAATGCCATCAATTTCTTATTTAAATTCAAAAACCAAGTAACATATGCCATAACTTCATGCAATAAAAGGTTATTATAAGTTCATGGGATCCAAAATCATAACGTAAATGTTAAAAATAATATCTTATACAATCATTAAAATGGATCCAAATACACATTTATTTTCCATGTGGGATAGTAGTATATTTTGGAATATACTACCCAATCTATACTACAATAATATATACCACAGGGGTGACTTAGAGCAGTAAGGAGGTGGAGGAGAAAGGGATGGCGGTGGAGGGGATTTGGAAATGTAAGGAGGTGGTGGAGATGGAGAAGGTGGAGGTGGAGATTTGTAGACATATGGAGGTGGTGGTGGTGATTTGTAAATGTAAGGAGAAGGTGGCGATGGAGATGGAGGAGGTGGTGAGAGAGACAGGGGTGGAGGGGATTTATAGATGTAAGGAGGAGGAGGTGAGGGAGACGGTGGTGGGGGAGACTTGTAGACGTATGCAGGAGGAGGCGATGGAGATGGAGGAGGTGGAGACTTATAAACACATTGTAGAGGTGGTGAAGGAGACGGGGGTGGAGGGGATTTATTAATGTAAGGAGGAGGAGGTGAGGGAGACGGTGGTGGGGGAGACTTGTAAACATATGGAGGAGGAGGAGGAGGTGGAGATTTATAAATATATGGGGGAGGTGGTGAAGGTGATGGGGGTGGAGGGGATTTATGGATGTAAGGAGGAGGAGGTGAGGGAGATGGTGGTGGGGGAGACTTGTAGACATATGGAGGAGGAGGAGATGGAGAAGGAGGTGGGGGAGACTTGTAGACATATGGAGGAGGAGGTGATGGAGATGGAGGTGGGGGAGAATTGTAGAGATATGGAGGAGGAGTTGAGGGTGTTGGTGGAAGGGGAGCTTGTTCACATACGGAGGAGGTGGTGATGGTGATGGTGGACGGGGAGAGTTATAGTAGTAGGGTGGTGGCGGTGAAGAATGCGTTGGTGGTGGTGGTGACTTGTAGTAATATGGCGGATGTTCTCTTTTCATTGGTGGTGGAGGTGGTGATTTGTGAGAATATGGTGGATGCTCTTCATGCTTTGGTGGCGATGGAGACTTGTATTTCTAATAAGGGGGAGATTTATTGTAGTGTCTAGGGTGGTGAGATGGTGGTGGTGAAGCATATTTGTATGGTGTGTAATAATTAGCAGCCACACTGTTTGCTACGAGAAAAAATGCCATGGCATAAACTAAATGAGGCCATTGGCCCGGCTGTCACGAGTTTCCCATTTCTTGAAATTGTGTCTCGTGACTCGCATTGAGAACATTTTTGATGGCCTTTATACGGTGATAATACCAATCGTAGTTTGTATGATATCAAATAACAGCCTATATTAAATATTTAAAATATAAAATTCTCACCAAATATTACATTCTTTATTCTTTCTTCAACCAATAATTGGATCCATGGTGGTTTCCCACTAAGTGTGTACATTTTCTTCATACAAGGAACAGAACCAGTCAAGACATGGGGGCGTTATATTCACCGTAAAAAGGCGTTCAGGAAAAATGTTAAGAAGAAATGATAGCTTGATTTGTCTATGATATGATCATTATGCTAATTAGCTTACTCTTTCAAGTTGCTGAAATTGCTGTTTCAAAGAGTGTGTTAGGTGCCAAATTTTCATTAGAAGGTTACAGAAATCTTTCGTAAATTTTTTTGACATGTCGATGACACAAGTAAATTAATCGCTCGAAAAGGCTATTAGAAATTATATCATGATAGAAATAGGACAAAATCAACAAACCTCGTTCATAAATTCAACATATATATATATATATATATATATATATGTTCCAACTATGGGGTTATTTATTTTTGGATAGTTGGAATCTGTTCATTAATTACTTCCATGAAGGGCTACACTTTATTCATTATACAATTTTCCGGTTGCTTATAATAGCTGT
This sequence comes from Cedrela odorata, assembly GCA_035584115.1. Lineage (NCBI taxonomy): Eukaryota > Viridiplantae > Streptophyta > Magnoliopsida > Sapindales > Meliaceae > Cedrela > Cedrela odorata. The sequence continues at coordinate 931 of JAXCLQ010056308.1, read as the reverse complement.
GATATAGTAGAATATGTAGAAAACAGAGTTGTTATTAACATTTATTAACTCTGTCATTCTTGGATTAAGATTAAGACCGATTACCTTTCCAAAGAAAATCCTAGCCCTCTTCTTGTGGTGCGATTTTTCGAGATTTTAATGATATTTTTAAAGGCTATTTTACTATTCTTCTTAAAATTTAATTTTGTTTTATGCAAAATTTACGCTATTACAAAAATTATCAATTTTACTTCTTATAGAGGTTGGTAATTTGTTTGGTTTAAAAGTGATTCCATGACAAACAATCACTCTTACATTTTCAGTTTTGTTTTAATTCTTCATGATACATCTTCTGCAACAAGTGATTGTTAGTTTACAATTGCTGAAAACTATGACTTTATGACATTTCGGTGTTCGCATAGTTATTAAGAAATTTTTTTTATTGTGTAATGAGACATTCCACCCACGGCTATTAAGAAAATATTAAATAAAAATATTTAGGGCTTGCTTAAGTACTAATTTATTAAAGAAATAGTTAAGGTGTTTTATTTTTCTTGTTTTATGGAGATATTTTTTTTCCTATCTTAGTATTCCTCTATTCATATTTAATACATTTTCATCGTTTGAAAAACCAAACGAAGAACTCTCTTTCAATTGGTTTTCAAATATATATTTTATTTTATTTTTGAGACGTACATTCATTTTTCACTTAAACCAGTATTTTGTCTTACCAAACTTAATTCTCTCCACGGAGAGAATTAATGCAATGCAAGATAGAGTTTGAAGAGAACTTAATTCAAACCCTAAACTTCATAATCATGAACTTAACATTTTATTTCAGAAGAGAAACATTGACTTTAATTTTTCCTTATTTATAGTCAGTTGTCAATTAAGATACACAATTATAGAGAATGTCGATGTAATCATAGGCTGATATATATATATATATATA
>JAXCLQ010056307.1:19953-75850 GCA_035584115.1 Cedrela odorata | reverse complement strand
TATATATATATATATATGTTTTGGCATTAGCTTAACTATTATTCATATATGTCATACAGCACTATACATATACATATATGTATTATTATTAATTTAAGTATCATATATATATATATATATATTAATACATACAGTATACATACACTATTTATATATGTATTTTTTCACAATCAATAATGTTACTCATATCTATCACTGTCAAACGCTTGGATTATATATTCTTATTTTGTCTAATTATGCGATCATGACACTTCTTCTCTTAATTGATTTCAATTTGGCTGATTTTCATCCATGCAATTGAAACACTTCTTGGTTTATAACCTTTCTTTGCTAACTTTCTCTCGCCTCCCCCTTGCTCTTTCTTTCAATTATGGTTTGTTAAGTCAAACATGTAAAATGAAAATGAAGATCGAATGGGGAATTTTAAGCAAATGGGTTATATATATATATATATGTATATATATACATGTACTGTACAAGGATTGATTTATATGTTTCATGCTTTTTACATTTCTTTGCATTTGTTTTGTTTAAACATATAATTTTATTTGAATTACACCTACTTAACCTCCAACTTAATGTGTCTTATTTTACTACTTGTAGTATTATAAGCATGTATCATATATTATAAGCTTGTATTATTTTTGTAAAAAAAAAAAAACTAAATATGAAATTTTAGTTTATGGTCCTCGAATTATATCCTCGCTCACTTAAAATTTCCCTTTTTATTAATTGTTATCATTATGTAAAATGCAAACATCACAATATATATGTTTGTATACGATAGTACCTACAATATGTATGAATAATGAACAGATAAATGATTTTATTAAAAATTTTCTTTCCACTCACTAAGTCTTCCTAAGACTTACCTCTTTTCTCACTTCAGTTTTGTAGGTTCTATGTATGATCCAGACATATAACAGTTTTCTTCGAAGGTAAGCCAGAGGATTTGGATATCAACATGCAGTCACTAGGGGTTTTGGGTCCACATATGCATAGTTGTGTTTGGTTCAGACATTATAGCCCTAGTTGTATTTTATGAATCAGTGATCATGTATATGTATTTAATGATGGTTAGTTTATATGTATGTTATGGGCATAGATGTCATAACCGCATTTTTCTATATAACAATAATACATAAAATACAAGTGTAGGTGATAAAATGGAAGGCCATGAATTAAAATAAAATTTTAAAAGGTTTGAATTAAAGAGAAATGCAAACTTATGATAAAGGGTAAATAAGTTAAAATTTTAAATGACCTATGATATATAAATATATTAGAAATGCATAAGGGATGTTTTTAAATTGTAAAGTGTAATTTAAAACAAACAGGAAGCCATATGTAACCACTGTTTTACCGTACATGTATATGTATATAAACCTAACCCATGGCTTTAAATTATACGATTCATCCGTTTGTTTCATTTGTGTAAATACAAAATGAAAGCCATTTGCTTACACCATACATGCATATATACACAAGCATAGCCAATTACCTTATATTATTTCCCATTGTTAACATGAATTTCTTCACATTTGACTTTATAAAACTAAAATACATGTTGAATGGTTTACTATACACATATATAAACATAAATATAACACATGGCTTTAACAATTTCAATCAGTCTTCACTTTTATTCTCTCTATTTTAGCTTCAAAAACAAAAGAATAATTTGAGAAAGAACAAGAGGCCGAGAGAGGAAGCAAAGAAGCATTTCATTGCATGGGTGATGATTCAGTCAAATTGAAGTAAATTGAAGGATGAGAATGGAATCTTAGATAAGGAAGAGAAAAGCATCCATATATGCATGAAGAAATAGCCAATAAAAGGGAATTGTTGGCTGAATTAAAGAGGAATAAGAGAAACACAAGTTTGTGACATCAGTGTGTCGCAGCTGTGTGTTTAAGTAAGGGATGATTTGAGTTGGCAAAATTATAATATAGAAGTGTTATAAGATATGTATGGGGCAGCGTATGTGAGCGAAGTGTCAAACGAGTGAGAGTGCGAGCGAAATGCATAAGCATTGGTCGTAGTAATTTCTACACAAGGTCTAGTAAAATGAGGATTGCGTGAGTTCTAGATCTCGAATTGACAAACAGTAAAATGTTACGAAAACTAGACACATAGAGGCATGACATATACAAAAATCAGGTCAAGACTTTGAGCGAGCCAGTACAGATTTTCATTAGAACTGAGTAGTCTTGTCGTTGGTTCACATCTGACTACATCGAGCAGGGTGGTAAAAAACAATTATAACTTGAGCGTTCTGACTCAAAATGTGAATATGCAAGAAGCTGTAAAAACTAGACACTTTGTAGAATTTGTCCTAAGAAATTTAGATCGAGATACCTTACCAGTGCTACACACCATGAGTTTGAAAATGGTTGATGCACAGTGAGCATTAAACGAATGTCCGAAATGTGTACATTTAGTCTAATCTTGTAGGCATTGGGCAAATTACATGCATAACATAATTGTATATATATTTAGTTACAATGAACTTTAGTTACAATAAAAGAATCTAACATAATAACATATATGTTATAGATTGTCAAGCAGATCATTCATCAACCCCTCGGTAGATTGAGTACACTGCAGCAGACACCAGTGAGTAGGTATTTGTTTTTATATATACATATATGTATATATATATATATATGCGTGTATGCATATGAGAATAATACTGTAATTACATATGAACTTAACACTGAGAATGCATATGAAACTAGTACATATAATACATATGAAACTAGTACTGCGAATACATATGAAATCAATACTAAGACGAATGTAAACAAACTGAATGATGTGCTTTAAAGATGAGTTGTAATTATTGCATAAAATGATCTTGATATGTTGTAATTGATGTTAGAAAGAATAATGGTGTTGTATAACTGAGAATGGTCGTGAATGAAAATGATTGGCTATTGTCTATGTAAACTGAGTTAAATGTATTATGTTATGAAATGAAAAGAAAGGTGAATGCGTTGAGGTTGAGAAGTGTGGTGTGTACAGTGACTATACGTAGTATGTTGGGATGAAAATGACAGTTAAGTTGACTTGCCATTGGTGGTGCATGATAAACTTAGTATGATGTATGGTAACATGTAATGAAAAAAAGTGAATTGTATTGATCTTGTGCAATACTTTCTTGTTTTCTTAATGTGATGTTATAATTATTGTTATGCTTGGATGCGTTTAGGTGGTCGTGAGCCATGGGATTAATCCATGGATCCAGTTAGATGACTTGAAGGACTACAATAGACAAAAGGCCCCAAGGTATATGATCCCTCAACCTGGTCAAGTGTGTAATCACTAGGTACAAACTGTCCTTTTGTTCAATCAAGTGCGTAGCCTTGGACATGGACCAGATACAGATGTATGCACCTGACGATTGGTGTTATTTTAGTGTCTTGGAAGATGATGATAAACGAGACGCCTTTAAAAACTAATATGTTGCTGAATGATGAATTCTGTGTTTGATACATTGAAAATTATTTTTATTTAAATGCAAATGATTATTGCATATGTATATATCATAAGAATAAGCAATAATGGTATGAGTATGCAAACGATGGTATGACTATGTGAATGATAACAAAAATATGTAATTGATGGCAAGGTATAAATATATATATTAGAAGTAATGTTTATGTGTATATCATCCACTCACTGAGTCTTGTTAGACTAACCCCCTCATCTACTAGTTTTGCAAAAAATCCTTACTTGGTGAGTAGACACAGTATCTTGAAGACACAGACTTGGAGGAAAGATCACGAGTCGTAGTCACCATTGTGTTGGGTCCATCTCATATAGAGATCAACAGTTGTATTTTATTTGTTATGTAATATATGTTGTTATGTCTTAGATTGTATGTACATAGACTAATAGAAGTACAGTCAGTGTTATTTTGATATACAGGGAATCATATGAAATTGTGTATGTGTGTATATATATATATATATATATATATGTCAGCAGTAGCGATATAATGCTCTGAGTTATGTAGACTAGATATGAGTACGATTGAGATTATATTTATAACATGTTGTGTTAGGCTTAAGGTAATGAGAGGAATCTATCACTTGCCGATAATATCCCAAATTTGAGGGATGTTACAATATAGCCTTTTAGCAATTTCTGATGAATTGAATCCATTTTGTGCAATATAAATATATATTAATTTGAATGAAGATCCATGTATGTATGTTTAATCTGTATATAACAGATTATAAATGTTATGTCCTCAGGTTGCATAGTAATACGAGGCTAGGGAAGACAAGTTAATCACATTCCAAGGATTCTAGGATGTGATAACTATATAATTGAAAATAACTGTTACATTCTAAAACGAAAAATTGATCATATATTTTTTTCAATGTACATACAAATTAATGAATTATGTTACGATTTTATTATACAATTTGAATATTTAAACAATTAATAATATACTTACATTATTATTACTTATTTTTGACAAATTAACAAGTTATTTATGTGCAAGACATTCTACAATATCCCCATTTGATGTATTCTCCTCAATAACTTTTTAATTTATTAGAAACAAGTAATATCGATGTAAATATATTTTCAATTGTATAAATATTCAAATTGCATAATAAAATTATAATATAGTTGGTTCATTTGTGCGTACATTGTAGCAAAATATATAGTCAATTTTTTTTTTTTAAAAAAATATAACATCAAAGTAATAATTATTCTTAATTATACGATTGACAATGTCAACATGAATAAATTTTTAAATTTTATATTATTATATGACATTATCGACGTTTGATTGAGTATTTTTATCAAATTTTGAAAATTTTAATATTTGATAAAAATTCTCGACCAAATATCGAAATTTTCAATAATTGATAAATATTCTTAGTCAAATATAGAAATTGATAATATTCTTGGCCAAAATTGTAAAGATGCATATTTTGGTCCAAAAATTGATTTTTTGGCAAAGATTATTATTATTATTATTATTTGTTCATAAATAAATTTGGATTTATGAAATGAAATATTTTGTCAAAAAAAAAAAAAAACCTTAACATAAAATAATAATAATAATAATAATAATAACCTTAAATAAATCGCTTGTTTAATGAAGAAACCGTCTGCAGCAAGAGAAGAAGACGGTTTTGCTTTCTATTGCTACCAGCTTAACGAGTGCTTTTACTGTTGTCTGACACTACCAGTAGATTCGCCAAACGCCAAGTCTCTGACTGAGGATACTATCAAATTCAGTACTCAGCCACCGATCGTCGAACCCCATCCATCATCGACGCCGTCATCATTTTGGACTAAAATTTATCATAGAGAAAAACCAACCGAAGGAATCTCACAATCTCACTCCCTTTTTCGGGAATATTTTTGAAGCACAATTCTCACAAGAGCTTATAATAGAAGAATATTGTAATTGGTCCTCCTCTTTCCATCTACACGTTTACTAAATTCGCTCTCTTTCTTTTTTTGTTATGATTTTCGTTACCAACTCCATTATATATATACATATGTTTTTTTTTTTTATTTCTTTTTTGTGGCGAGTAGATGGTCATGTATGCTAGAGGAACATGACTTTAAGATTTTGTGGCTTTTGCTCTCAAGCTGTTTGATAAAATGTCAAATTGGGAATGAAACTACGTAACAACAAAATTGGAAATGGTGAGAAGTTATATGACAAGTGTTATAGGTTTGTGCTTAATTTTGAGTTATTGGGTGGTAGGAATATGTTGGAGTGGTGCTTGGTACTTTGTTAATTAATGTGCATGTTAGGTGCGGAAATCTGAGAAAATTGTGAGTGGTTTTTGATTCTATGAGTGAAACTAATGCTCTTGCTTGAAATGTAATGATTCTGGATTTGCAATACTTTGGTTATGAGACTGTAGCAGTGGAACATTTTTAGGGAAGCTAATGGAACAAGTCTAAGAAGATACTGTTTTCAATTAGTTAGGGAAGCTAATGGAACAAGTCTAAGAACATCTTTTTTAATTGAAGGACTGTTTTAATATAAAAACAAAAACTAGGGTACTTATCAGTGTTTCTGTGGTTTTAAGTAGTTTTTTTTTATTATGTTGAATGTTTATGGCAACATAAAGATATGAAGATTGTTTCGAATATTTGAGTTGATTTTGGTTTTAATATGTATTTGATGACTCTTAATTAAGATTAGAATGGCAAGGAGTAATTGAGGAGAAGTGGCAGTATATTTGATACTTATACATGCATGAGATGGATTTGTGTTGCCATTTATACAACCTTTATACTACAAATTAAACACACATGGACTTTGTTTTGATGCAATATTTTTAACTTGCTACTGCAGAAGTCATCAACTCCTATAACAATCAATGACAGCAAAATCCGCATGAAAAAATATATATTTAAAGTGGGTCCTTATTTCTTGTTTTAGCAAAACACATGACATGTATGTTTGCTCTCTCTTATCCTATGGTGTTGTTTGTTTGTTATTAAGCCAAAACAGATGTAATTTTATGCTATGTTCTCCAGAGCTTCAATTGGAGCAATAATTCAGGCATATCCAGTACTGGAATCTCTCATTTTTTTTTTTTTTTGTCTCATCTCATTATCAGATTTTGTTTTGAATTTCTCTATTTCATCTATTAGTTGCTGCTATTTCAGAAGACTTTTAGATTAGGATTTGATTGAATTGCAAAAGCTATCTCCTTTCCACAAATTGGTTCGTGTTACTGATCTCATGTTCCTTGCCTATGCAGGGACTCTTTAGCCCGCTTTGGTTGTCTAGTTCACAATGAGCCACCACTCTCTAAACCCTCTGATTTTTCAAGTCCCTGCACAATCATTGCATTGCACATGCACACCATCCAAGATTGGATATGCTTGTTGTTCTTAGAAAATGGCTACATTTGAGATGCATGAACAATGCATCAATTGTGTTCAAAGCAGATGCTGATACTGTTAGGTTTTCTTTTACTAAGAGCTTCCATACTGATTCACTGACACAAGTGAACAAGGGGACTAAAAGGCTAAAGATTTCTATTAAGGCCAAAAGGAATGAACTCAGGTTCTATTGCCTTAATGCCAAAAAGAAGACGAATTCTCCAAATCCACAAGTTAGGATTACATATAAACTTGAGTAGGTGAAATACAACTTTAGCCTAATTTTTACTGTATCCATGTTAGCATGTTTTTTAGCCACTGTTGTTATATGTAGCATGACAATGTACCAGCCAAAGCTATGCTTTTTTTTTTTTTTTTTTTAATATTATCACTGACCTCACTAATTAAAGAAATACCATTATTTATGTGTGTGGTAATTGTAGCTTTGTTTAGTTTGAAGTTTTTTGCATTATTTTTCTGTTATTACATTTACACCATACATTTGTTAATTTAAATCATTTTTATTTTTCTTTGAACTCGTGTCAGGCAAAACAAAAGGAAGTGTGGCTGATTGAGAAGCTAAGGAAATTTGAAGTTCCCAAAGCTCCTCCAGAGACATATGATCCTGAAATTTTAACTGAGGAAGAAAGGCACTACTTAAAGCATATTGATGAGAGGAAGAAAAATTATGTTCAAGTTGGAAGACGAGGAATGTTTGGAGTCTTCACTGGAATAAGCATGAGACTGTAAAGGTTGTTTGCAAGCCTTGGAAGCCAGGACAAATTCATGAATATGCTGAAGAGCTTGCTCGACTCAGCAAAGGCATTATTATTAACATCAAACCTAACAATACTATAATATTTTATCGTGGAAATAACTATGTTCAGCCAAAAGTTATATCCCCTCCAGATACGATACCTAAAGACAAGGTAAGTTTCCTTATTTTATTTTTCATCTGTTTGCTTGCTGTATGTGTATACGAATATGAGAAAATATTGTAATTTACTCTGGACATTTCTCCTTCTCAATCCCTAATACTTTTCTTTTTGTCCCTTTAAGGGGTTTACCTGGTCCTATCTTCTATATGGTCTTGCAACTGCAAAATTTGCATCTGCCTTCCTGATGATACTTAAATATAATCCCTGAAGCATCCATGTGTGATGGACACAGCTGCACAATCATTAAGAGTGTAAATTTGAAATCCCCAAAATTTATAAAAATATTTTCTAAATAGCCCATATCTCATATTATTCTTTCTGCATTGCTGAATCATAGTTGGGCATCTATGTGGGGTGTGATTAATTTTAGGTTTCAAGTTGTTCAGCTGCTTCTGGAATTGTATATTATTTTGTTAATGTATAACTTTTTCTTTTCATTTATGGATTTGTAAATGAACTCCTTTACAACTGAACATGTCATGGATGGATGCTACAAATAATAGATGCTAAGTTGTTGGAATAACTTAATGAAAACAGTATCTTTATTACATTTTGTGTTATCAAAACTTCGCTAACAATCTTTTGAATTAATTAAGGGCAACTTTACTTAAGGTCTGGAGAGGAGCTAAACTGAGTATTATTTGGTATATTTGAATGTGCCCTGCTATGAATGTACTATTTGTAGGACAATTCTCCTTTTGAAATTTGGATAACGTATTTGAGGACACCATATCTTAAGTAGACAGTTGTGTCCACTTGTATCTCACAATTGAATGAACTCTTAATGGAGGAGATAATTATTCTTCTAAAATGTGTTGTATATGGGGTGACATATGAAATTTGTTATAAAAGTTTCACATGCTTGCAAGTTTGATTATTGTTGTTTTATGTGTTTATCGATCAAGCAAACAAACTTAAAATCATACTTCCATATATCTATTTAATATTGCAAAGGCACATATATTTTTAGAGCCGTGTCCATGTTTCTAGATTCTTGAAAGTTTCCATGTTTGACACACTGTAACAGTGTACGAACTCTAAGTTTTTGTCCATATGCACATACGCAGCTGTGCATTTTCAATTTCAGCATGGTTTGTTAGGATTTAGAAATTTTATTCCTGCTATATCTAATATCATCCATGCTATATGTATTTGGTTCCATGACTCTTCCTTTACATCATTGATTTAGTTCAGAATAATTATAGTAGTAGCATTTCGTGGCAGTGGATCTCAGGGTATGTTATCTTTGAATAAGAGAAGATACTTTGTAAGTTGAAAAAAGTTCAGCCTTTTTTTGTTGGGTTTTATTCTTTTAAGAGTGAACATGTCTTATTACGATCTCATGGTGGATTCATGAGCCAACTAAAACTTAGAAAGCTTATTGTTTCTACTGCCAAGTGATGCTTTTACTGTCTAGTAAATGACTTGGTCGATGTGGGCAGTAATTTCTTTTTTGGGACAGCTAATTGCCAACTTAATAGTTACTTATCCTATTCATAAATCGGAGGCCCTGGAAAAATTTAAGTATTAGCAATCCCTTGAGCATACAAGTTGGTTCATTGAAAAGTTGGAGAAAGAGCTGGAAGAGTATCATGAGCACGCGATATAAGAAAGGGAAAGAATCTGCGACACAATTCCTTGGTAAGTCATTTTTTTATTTGGTTTTAATTCAAAAGGAAAGGAAAGTGATCATTTACATTTTATTTGGTTTGTTTTAAGAGAGAAGACAAAAAGAGACTTGTGTCTTATATTTTTCTCTAGTTGTTCATATAGAGATATTGAAGATGAAGTGGAAAATGAAAAGGAATTTGTCTTGCCTTCCCTTTGTGTTCCCAAACGTTCTTTCCTAATATTGTAAATTTTGAGAGAAATTTCAAATTTTTCTGGTGGAAGTTCTGTATAGCATATAAACATTACTCTTGTGTTGTTTCCTCTCCTAAAAGGATCAAGCCTGTTTGTGAATCAAGAAAATATGTTTTATTACATAAAACTGGAAGGAAAGTGGAAGACGCTTACTATTGAATCATAATTCAAAAAGATATATAAATGTTCCCCAATGAGATTTCTGAAATGCTATCATGGCATGGGTGAGGAAAAAGATTATGGAAGATAATCACCATTCTTTTTGTTGTTCAGTGAAGAACTACTTTTTCTGAAAGGAAATTGCCGAAATGCCATGAGGGTACAGTTGATGATGCTCCTTTCACCATAGCTTTAGAGAACATGTTCTGAGTCATGTTTAAATCGGTTGTTTTAACCAGCAGTCAGTCACTTTGTTCTTCATTTGGATTTGGTGGGATGCTAGAATTTTCAGATGTGGTGAGGCTAATCTTAACTACATAATCTTTGAAAATCATGCATGCTGTCAAATTTTAGTGAATGTTCGCTTAACCTTTGGGGTTTAATGCTGTAATAGTAACTACAATTCTGACTATTATTACCTTTGGGGTTTACTAAATAAAGTAATTTTTGTCCCAAGGGTATGGTCCTTGTAGAAATGAAGCCAAGTTAAAGCTAGTCACATGTCAGCATAATCTCTCTTAGAGAACATGGAAAGAGACAAAATCAATAACATGGAAAGAGACAAAATCAATCTCATTGTTATCTGCTGTTTGGTTCGGTGTTTGACGGTTGGGCCTGAAATTCTGGTATTTTACTATGATTTGCGGTTTTAATGGGCAGAGAGATACAAATCAATGTCTTGTGGTTGGAAATTTGATGTACATGATACTTGAAGAGACAATAAATGTGAAATTGTTTCAGATTTTTGTATGGATGGTGACAGGATAATGCACCTTCATTTGCTAATAATGTGCAACATCTCGAGGGGCCTAAACAATTTTTTTTTTTAAATCTTCATATTTTCGCAAGCTTGATAATTGTTTTACTTTGTTTGGCTCTCATACAACCGAGCAAACATAAAATGATGAGTTAATGCATATGTTTAATAAATATTAAAATACACAGCAGAAACTCATGTATAATCGTTTCATTTTGTATAGATTTTTAAAAGTTATGTCAAAAGTTTGCAATACATATTGATAAATAGCATTCCTTCTCTTTTTTATATATGGATCGTGATTATGTCCTTGGAAGAATTTGCCTAAATACTAGCATTCACATGAATTAAATTGCTTACTTTTTATAACTTAAGTTTGATTACAAGAAATTTTTAATTATTTGCACTAATTAAGGGTACTATTCATAAATTTTTGTGTATTTATACAATCTTATGTTGACTTGAATATTTCATTTCTAAGAGATTGTTAAGATATTATAAAAACAAGTTACTTAGGCCAAATAATATATTAAATAGGGACATGTGAAACGGAATCAATTTAAAAAAATAAAATTATTAACATTGTTTTTAATAGTATATTAGCAAAGAATAAATATTTATTTTTCATAGAACATTAACAAACTATAACAAAATACGCATTAACATAGTTTTTGTTTATGTGTAAGAGTGATAATTATTTTATTTATATTTTTTAAAATATTTATTAATTTGTTTAACATTAAAAATTTATAACAATACAAATTTAAAATCATTGATCTTCAAATATTTTTTATTTGAAAAAACTAAATAACTTAAAATAAATTTAGATTTCATATAAAAAATAAATATCTATGTTGATGCAGCAAAATTCTCTTTAGAACCCTGCGCACTAGCGATAGTTTTCTTTGTCCCTTTGGTTGCTATACAACCTAAACTCACAGACAAAATCTAAGGGGTGAAAATCGGTGGTTTAGCGGAAATCCTTCGATACTTAAGTTAGGGTTTTGCTTTTTGATATTTAAGAAAGAAGGCATGACAGCAAAAACTTACGTAAAGTTCTAATATGTGTTCTAACATGCATACTTGATTACCTTTTATAGGTTGTTCCCTCCTACAGTCATTAGGTCTCTCAAATTTATTAAGATTATAAAGAATTTGATTCCCTTCTAAGGAAAAAATATCAAAAGACTGACTTATGGAAGCTCAAATTTTATGTTCACAACTCAATTTAATTTAGATCAGATTCTTCAAAGCATCAATTAGCATTGATTCAGTTTTTTTTATAAATTATGCAAGGAAGTCAAATATAGAAGATAACTAATAAGTAAAGGCGCAAAGAGGTCCAATCAAGTTGTCAAAAACACAGTTTTCAATTCATAAAGTTGGGTTCATTACATTTTTTCCTTTTTAAAAAAAAAAGAATTGAAAAAAAAAAGCAAACAAATGTTCATTCATTCTTGTCAGCTTGGTTGTCAGATGCACTAGAAAGAGCAACTTTGGCACTGTAATGGGGGGCTTCATCCTCAGAAAGGATGTTGTGTCTGAGGGATCTTCACTAGAGGGAAGGGTCTTCACTAGAGCGTGGAGGCTCATGTCCCAATGCCTTATACAATCATTTCAGGTTAAGGTCAGGATACTGGCCTTGGAATGTCTTACAAGTCAGGTTAATTCCTTCATTAACCTGATTTGCAATAGTGGCCTCAGCCACCCCCTTAACTTTTTCAAGTTTTGTGGCAAAAAATTTTAAACTTTTTTTTCTCAGTTTCCAAATCCGACTAAATTTCCTAGCGTTTCTTCTCAAAACCCTAAGGAAGCCCTTGACAGTCCGCCCTAGATTCATTCAGATCAAGCTCAAGAGCATTTATTCTCCTATTTGATTATGTCCAAGAAGACTAAGCGGTCACCACCCTGACCTAAAGCTTTTCCATCTCCCAAGCCTATCTCTTCTTTTCGACTTTAAAATAAGTCTGCTTTGTGGCTAATTGCTCATCAACCTTCTCAGCTTTGTAGAGCAACTAGGCATTTTCCCTCGCTTTTGGACATAAGGCAACCTTCTCAATGGCACCTCGGTGCATGGTAATAGCATGTTAGACCTGAGCAAATCGTTGCAAGCAACTAGATATTAGACAAATAGAGCAAGGTTTATTGCTAAGTAAAGAAAGTAATCGCCAACTTACGCAACTAAGCCATCTCTTCATGTAATCCAAAATTCCCTAGGGCGTAACCTCCGAGAGGACCTCTGAGTATTTATGAGGAATGCAGATCTCCTGCTCATTAATGGCAGGGATAAGATGGGTGTAAAACTCCATTTTTTTCCTTAAGGAGGTCCTCAACGACAAGCAGGGGAAAGGCTTGAGCAGCACTACTCTCACCAGCCTCCTTGGCTGGTGTCCCCTTCTTCTTCCTTGGTCCCTCCTTTTCCTTCGTGTTTGGCTCATCCCTTTTACATTTTCCCTTATCCAACATGGGGTAAGAAGGGGTGGCAAGTCACCTTAAATCAAAACTTCTTTAGAGGAAGGAAGAGAAGCATTTTTAGGAGCAGAAGTCCCAGCATTACTCTTGGGGGTAGAGGTCCTGCTTTAATCTTTGGGGCCCAAGCATTACTCTTAGGGGTAAAGGTCCCTGCTTTAATCTTTGGGGCCTTGGGAGACCTATCAGCTTTCTTACCTTGAGCTAATTTCTTCAAAGCGTCTAAAGGATTCTTTACTAGTTTCTTTAGGGTCATCTCTCTTGCTATAGAAAGAAATTATACAAGAATCAATTATCATAATCCGAGATAAAAGACAAGAAAAGAAAATTGCTTACCAGCTTGAGCTTTATCTGAGGCCAAATGGCCCTTGGAAATATAAAAGTTTATGAGACTTAAGGAAATTAGGTCAGCATCAGAAAGAAGGGATCTTTGGTTAGACACTAAGGATCTAGTTATCTCAACCCTCTCTAAACTCCAAGTTGGGAGCTCTAGTCTATCACTCTAAGTGATTGCGTTCCCAAACAATCTAAGCTCTTGGACATTATTGCCGGAATTCCATTTACCACCAACAAATAACTACTTATTTTTTTAATTCTTGTTACAAGATAGCTTATCCGTGATAGGATTGCATTTTTCAGGTCAGGTTTGGAGATAGTAACATCCTGGATTTTCTATTAGGTTTTTATTTAACAAACACATATTCAATTTCTTCAATTGTGGGACTAAAATCTGAGATTTTACTTCAAAGAACATATAGACTCGATAAAATTCTCTAATTGTTAAGGAAATCTTGCAATGGTTTAAAAACCCTAGAAAACTATCCAATGTTCATCTCAACAATAAAGATTTCAAGTCAATAAAATGAGTTTGGGAAATACAAAAGCTTACTATTTGTAGAAATAAAAGGATAATATGAACAAAGAATAGTATTTTAGGACTTGCACAAAAATCTTGTTCTTGGCAATACTATCTAAAATGAGAAAAAGATTGTAGTCTAGAACAAAGACAGTCTTGACAAAATTAGAATAAGGTTGCAGTCCTGAATGAAGACGATCTTAACTAGATAAGAAGAAAGTTGCAGTCTAGAATGAAGACAAAACTAAAGTCAAATATAAATTTCAAAATCTTTTTTTTATTTCGGATTAATTGTAATCGCTCTCAATGGTGTTAATAACAAATGGATTAAACTTGATGCTTGATTTCTCTACCTTGGTAATACCTTTATTGCAATTGTTAATATAAAAAGGGCTTGGATACAAAAAAAAAAAACTCAAAAAAGGGCAATGAAAGGTGAGAAATGGGTATTTATAAAAGCTGGTAAAGGGTTGAGAGGAAGCCACATCATAATGAAGATGAGAGAGATGATCATCGGAATACAAAAAAGGAGGTGGTTATGATGAGGATAGGAAAGATCTTTTAAGACTCGAAATGTTTTTGCCTCATAGTTTTCTTGAAGGCAGACATATGGATGGAAATTTACGGGATTTGAATTAGCATTTAAAGTTTGCATATGAAAAAATGATATGCGAGTCTTTTCAAGTTAAGACCTTTAGTTTTGTCAACAATTAATTCTTGACTAAAAATTAAGGGGCTTAATGATTTAGAAAGGGCTTGAGGAGTAGATGAAGCCCAATGGGCCTTGGATCACTAGGTATAATACGGGTCTTAGCCAAGGTCTCACTATAGACTAATGAAATCTGAAGTCTATCCAAGCCTACGGGATTCTAACTATAACATAATAAAAATCTCGAGTGCGATAAGATTTGAGACCTTTTAAGTTCAACAAAAGATCTGGGACCTAAACATAGAATCTCGAGAACCCTTCATTAATAAAGGTCTTAGGTCTAACATGACAAAGACTTCGGGTAGACCATCAGAACTTGAAGTCATTTTTATTGGAGAAAGAAGGTCTCAAGTAAAGTATGAAATGTCCGAGACCTCTCAACAATCATGTATCGTCGTCATAAAGTTAAAGTTCTTTTTGGACTTTTTCATAATAAAGATTTGTGGCCTAATAGGTGTATTTTGCAAATATAGCTCAAAATCTTGTGATTTCTAAAATTCCAATGCTTATTAAGTTAAGTTTCTGTGATCTTCGGAATATTAATAAGTTTGGAGTTGTAATTTTCAAATTTTTTATAATCTTAATAAGTTTAAGAAACTTAATAACTGTAGGAGGGAGCAGTCTATAAAAGATAACTAAGTACGCATGTTAGATGCATATTAAAACTTTATGCAAGTTTTTGCTGTCATTGCATTCTATTTTGAACACCAGAAAGTAAAATTCTGACTTAAGTATTAGAGGGTTTTCGTCGGACTACCAACTTTCGCCCCTTAGATTTTATTTGTGATTTCAGATTATACAGCAACCAAGCGGACAAAGAAAACTATCGTTGGTGTGCTGCATCAACAATATCTTTTAAATTCAAGTATTAAGATTTCATAATAATTCAAATTTTAGAAAAAAGATAAATAAATAAATAAAATTTATCTTATTACAAAGTAAGGGTAAGATATGTAAAGTTAATATTATTAACCATAAATGTTACTCTTAAATAGCATTTATTAATAAAAATAAATAGGGTTTGTTTTTTTTCCTGAAATTAAATAGAACCAAATATCTAAAATTAAATTATATACTTATTTTTTTTTCTTAATATCTCAATATAAGTTTCAATATTTTTTTAAAAAATTGAAAGTAAAATAAATTTAATTCTTTTATATTTGTGCCTTTTATAAAATTTGAATGGTAAATGAACAATAAACCTATTAAAAAAATATAGACAAAATAAATTTACATGTTAACAAAAATTATGTTAGTGTAAATTATGTTGTAAATTTATGATGTTATATAAAATATATTTTTGTTAAATAAAAATTATAAGGCAATCCTTAATAGAATAATACCTTATACTGTAATAGATTAAATAAAGACATATATTGTGCTTGGTAATCCTTAATAGAATAATACCAACATATCATACTATTTATAAGTTAACATGTATTTGATATACTAACGTAGTGTACTGTAATAAAATTTAAATTTTTTAAAATTAAATTAATATTTATAAATAATAAATAGAAAAATAGGATATAATCCAAATATATATATATATATTATTTATAGATTAAATAAATATATATTTTATGAATAAAAAAATTAAAGAATCAAATGAATAGTGGATAATACATAATATTATATTAGAATTTGTTAAATAATAATAAAATATTTATTTTCAGTTTTTTATATATCTAATTATTTAATTAATTAAATTTTTTTCGACAATATAGGAATTATTTTTTTAGTTTTCCTAAATAAATACCTAATAAAAATAATAGCCAAAAACATCCTCGGATATAAACAACTAACACATTTATCCAACTATCTTCATTAAAATGCATATTCAACCAAATTATCAAAATATATATGTTCACATATTTTTACATTAATTTTTTTTTTCGGTTAAATCAATATAGTATCAACAAAGACCCTATTCCCTGTGGATCACTTTTTTTTAAAGACCGTATTGTACTATTTTTATATATATATACACAATAGATTGTATAGTAAATTATTACTAAACAGTGTATTAAAAAAAAATTAAGCCGTTCAGACAGTTTGTACGGTTCGGACCCGCACACCAAAAGATGCACTTAAATTTTAAACTGACTAATATATAATTATGAAACATTACAATCATCATAATTTGAAACTTTAATACAAAATTTAAAACCGTATTTTAAAAACCCTAACAATAAAACTGGAAATTTCACGAGTACAACAGTCAATCCATCAGTTAACAAAATTTGATGAAAAAAATGAGGAACCCAAATTCCTGTAAATGACACGTGTCAGAGTAAAATTTAGCAAAATATTACGTACCTTGTAAAAATTTCCGCGTTAAAACAGAAACCATAAAATATGAATATGAACGATGTTACGTCGTTCATCCCGAAGGTGAAGAAAATATCACATGTTAGAAGAATCAGTACTGCAAGTTTGAAGTTACATCCGTTGTATACTTTACCTATTTTGCTTTCAAAACACTGGCAAGAATATCAAAATTCCAAAGGAAGCCTTAGTACTGGTAATTGTAAAGAAAGACAACAGATAAGCAGCTAATACTGGAACTTGAACATCTCTAAAACCAACAAGACAGCTCACTATCATATGCAAACTTAACACTACAAAACAATTAGAGTTATGGAGAAAACAACAAAGGTACATTAACCAGATAAAACCTTAGCATTTTTCAAACTTGAGAAATATCTTCAGTCCAAAAGTTGACGCCAGTGGCTACAATATTCTAAAATACCACAATATAAAACTAATCTAATGCATAACAATTTTCAATTTGGATACTTTTCTGTAGTAATTAATTACAAGAATATTTAAACACTAACATGACAGTCAAACCAACAAACTAGCCTTAAGTCTAGATATTTAACAACCGTGAATCTCATCTTCTCCCAGAACGTAAGAAATTTGATAACAGCCATTCCTAACAAACAAGTGTTCATAAATGTCAAACATCTCCACCTCATCAAAGGCAGAGACAATTGACAAAGTCTTGTTACCCAAATCATTAAGGACTATCTATGACTCGAGAGATCACAAGTACAAACCTGCAAGAGCCGAGAAATTTATTTAACAATGGATAACATGTAAAAGTAAATGCCAAAGAGAGTAAGTGCCACAATAGAGGTTTATTAGAAAGACATTGCTTGTACAAACTTATTTACTATTTCATACAGACTAATGTGTCAACTGGAATGATAGGATGATATGGTAATTAACACACTTATGACAGATTAGTAGTCATACTAATTTGTATGAAGAAGTTTATAAATAAGTCTATGATTAGTATCATCATTTTCTTCGTTTTTAATTCTTTTTATTTTCTACACTTTCAAGGAAATAAGATCTACAGCAAGTATACACCTCTTGGCCGGATGATCTCACCAACACTATTTTTCCTATATATATATATATAAATTCTCAGGTCCAGGCTCCTGGATTTTGATAAAATGTGGACCACAATTTGGATGTGCGAATTGTCGACTAAAACAATTCGGACGTTGGAATACTTCACAATTCAAGCGTCCGAATTGTGGTTTGCGCTTTGTTAAAATCTAGACACCTACATCAAAGAAGGAATCTATATATGTAGATATACATACATATATGTATATATACACAAAATAATAGGACATAATTAAATTCTAGTAGACTACAATGGATTGGAAACTTTAAAATCTGGGACTGCATGTAAACCCTATTCTTTGAACTAAAGGGTAAAATAATTATTTCATAATATTTAGTTTCGCACATGTATTATTCATAATTAATTGACACATTAATGAAGCATTTAGGTAAACTAAGTTAGCTCATGATATGAGTATAACGAATTTTGAGTAATTGATAATTTCGATAATTTGTGCATAAGAAATGTTAAATGATATTAATTAGTGTTAATTAAAGTATTGTGGAGGAAATATGGTTTGAAAAATATGAATTAGAATAAATTGGTCATAGAATTTCATTTCAAGAGATTAGATAAATAGCCGTCGTTAACTAAGTCTCTAAAAGTGATATGTGCTAATTATGGAGTTTTTAAACATGTTTTCCATAAACATTGCATTTAGTGCATATATTTTTAACTTTATGGAATCGTAGAATTCACTATATTATACATGTGTGGTATTAGATTCCAAAAATCCAAAAGAAGAACTAAGTAGACGTGAGGAACCTTAGTGAAAGTAATTACCCTCTCTTTGTTGTGAATAAATTTATACATACGTATTATGTAAATAAAATGCATGCGATATTTATATGTATTATTTATGTGTAACCATATGTTTTGAAATGTTGAAATGAAATGCATTTACGTGATTTATACTTGATATTGTAATGTGTTGACTTGAGTGGTCAGAGGTTTTAAAACTGTTTGGATATAAATGCTGTGATGGCCGAGGAGGCTTGTTTTTATTGAAATGTTTAAAGATTATTGTGAATAAATGATTAATATAAACTGTTTTAAATATGCATGTATATTGGTGATGAGGCTGTTAAAACCGGTTATTGTTACATGACCAGTAGGCTAGTCGTATGGCCTTCGAGCCAGCTATTTACCGTATATACAGGGAGGTAGCCTACAGATGGACTTATGAGAGGCCGCCTAGATGAGTGGACCGCAGTGATGCTGCATAAGGGAGATTAAGCCATGGTAAGCCCACTGTATGCTGAGCACAAGATGCTAATATGGAGATCCTATAGAAAGTTCTAGTAACTTAATAAGGATCTCAGGATTTGATGGATACGTCGAGGATAATCACTGTATCACCAAGTGACTACTTGGGCCAACATCATTGAGACAGACTATATGTTTTCAAATATGCATGTTTTACAAAGAAATAACGATTTTGTAAAACATGACAAATGATTTAGGGTTTTCTGTTTATAAAGATTGCATTGCATATGACTTTTATGCGTAACAGGCTCACTAATAAATTTCGACGTTACCTCGGCCAAGATAGAGGTTGAGAAGGCATGACCAGCCCGATTTGGCTGATTTAAATGAATGCATACCATCTTTACATTGTTTTTAGTTATTTGTTGAACATGAAATGTACATATATATATGTATTTGAGCATATTAATAGTGAAATCCTAATATCATGGTTTAAAAAGTGTGTGTATGTATGTATATAGATGTATGTATGTATTTACTCACTAAGTATAATTGTATACTCACCTCTCACAATTTCAGCTTTCATGAAAAGTGTGCTAGATCTTGTAGGGTTAGTGCTAGTAGCAAAGAACCCACGACACATTGTATAGGTTTTCCTCTTGACTCATTAGTACTTGGGTCTACTGGATGTACTTATTTTGGTAATATATTTTCATTTGGAAAATTGTTAAATATTTGTAAAATAAATAATTTTGTAAATGTTTATATTTTGTTTAACCTGAATGGAAAATGATTTCCATAATGTTATTTTTATTAATGAATAATTATTGTGAATGAATTGATCATAGAAATCAATTCTTTGATGGTGATCCCATAAGTGAGATCTATTACTTATAAACTGTTTTTATAATAAAATGGGTTGACAGGAAAGCCTTACAGTATCTTTTGATATAGTTCTTTATAGAAGATGTATAGGGTCTGTGGCGAATGTCACGGGTGAACCCCAGATTCGGGCGTGACGTAGTACAATTGGTACTCACTTTCATAGAGATTGCTCCTTAAAGGGGAGGTCTTAGGTTCGAAATATGAGGGAGCCGAACTTCCCTTCGGGGAAGGAACAAATACCTCAATAGCCGAGCCACAAATACCTCAATAGCCGAGCCTGTGTGCTCATAGGGTCAAGGGACAAATTTCTACTCAGTGTGCCCGTAAGAGACACTGGGCTGTAACGGCGATAACTCGGTAATCCAGATGTGGGCCAGGTGGGACTTAGTGGCCATACCAAAGGCCGGGGTCATTACACTAAACATCAATCAAATTATCTTATTCATCAAAATTAGCTCCACAAAATATTCAAATACAATTGCAATGATACTAACAGAAGGTTCAAGTTGAAAGTCATTTACGCCCTTTGTTATATATCATCTAACCCTAATCCTCAAGTTTTTGGGAACAATTACAAGCAAAGTAGGCATAACATACAATGAGAGATGCAAAAAACAAGTAGTGGATGTGAGAAACCAATACATAAATGCGCTCTATTTCACCTCTCCATTTGAATGAATTTTATCATGCACTGTTTGGCTTCCTAAAAGGCATCAACAATAATTTCAACAATTGGTGTTACACAAGAACTCTAGGAACACTCTTTTATTGACCTTAATGTTATACAAACTTACCTTTTGATGATAACAAAATATGTCAATTCAATCAAGCAAATGAATAAGGAAGCATCAAAAACTCAAGTTAAAGAATCAAAATACAAATTAAGAATATTTAATCTTAAATCTTAGAAAATAGGCTTGTATATGTGTAATTGTTGCAAGCTTGTAAGCTCATTTGATTTTTGCAAAAACATACTTTTAATACTTACATAATACACCAAAAGATACATTTTTGAACTTAGAATATGGACTTAATCATATTTTTTAAAATTAGAAAAAAAGACTAAATTGCAAGGTTTTTAGGAACCAAATTACAAGATTTTCAAAAGCTGAAAACAAAGGCAAAAAGGAGGAACCGGCCAATCAGTTCCTCAAATCGATTGACCGATTCATGCAACTAATTTGAACTGATTGACCGATTGCTCGATATTTTTTAGCATTACTCAATTTTTGAAAAACCAATTGACCGATTAGAGAAAAAAGTCAACTGTTTGCATTTAAAATTTTAATTTTTACACGTCTAACGGCTAGTTTTTGAACCCCAACTATAAATACAAGTCCTACATTCATTCATAAGTAGTTTTGAACATTTTCTCTCAAACTCTAATTGTTTACAAAACATCTTTCAAGTTTTAAAATCAAATCTCGAATTTACAAAGTGCTACAAACACATTTTATATAACTAAATCTTTTATTTGTGATATTCTGTTTTGTTGAAGAATTATTTGAAGGTGTAATCTATTTTCTACATCTATTCTCATCTGTAAAGGAGTGAAAAAAGTAATCTTTCATTTAGGTATAGTGAGGTTGAATGATTGTGAGAGAATCTCTTATAGATTTGAAGGAGTACCAAAAATTTCTTTGGTTGTAAATTGAGTTTTGTGGTTTCAAGGCTTGTTCTTTATTTAGGTATAGTGAATTTAAGTAATTGGGAGAGAATCACTTGTAAGGTTTTAAGTGTACCAAAAATCTTCTTAGTTACAAATTGAGTATTGGAGTTTCAAGACTTGTTCTTCACTTGAGTATAATGAGGTTGAGTGATTGTGATGAGAAAATTACTTGTAAGGTTTGAAGGAGTACCAAAAATCTCCTTAGTTGTAAATTGAGTCTAGGAGTTTTAAGGCTAGTTTATAGTGCAATTTTTAAGTGGAACTCGAAGGAGTAGACGTAGTCGAAGTAGTGCCGAATCACTATAAATTCAAGGTGTTCAATCTCTCTGCTCACTTTCTTTACATTTTTACATATATTTAATTGAATGATTGAATTAAAGCAAAAACTTAGATTTGTTAAATTAAGTTTAGAAACTCAATTCACCCCTTTCTTGGGTTGCATATCCGTATTTCATCTTTCATTCATTTTGTTCAACAAACATATCGTTAAAGATATACTCAAAGCCACTCCATATTGGACCATAAAATTCCTTGACATATATTCTTTTTCCTCTTTTATATAGAACACAACTAGTTGCGGGGGGGAATTTATTGAAAGTAGAAAAAGAACCAGGACAAGAGGAGGAACACTAAGGACATAATTCCTCAGCTGAACACGCAAGCAACTACTAGTAGGGAAATTGTTGAAAAGTTGAAAAGGAACAAGAGGAGGAACACTGAGGACAAAATTCCTAAGCCTGAACATGTAATTTTTCTCCAAATATTAGATAATGACAGAATGCTTCGTTTTTTTACTTATATCTTCAAAAACTTCAAAACGTAAATATAGCAGTTTTTGATACCATTGTGCTGTAAATGCTAATCCCCAACAACTCAACAAGAAATGAATTAAACATAATTCCAGTAGTAGATGTGAGAAAGCAACAGGTCACACAAAGGATGAATCAATTAGGACGAATTGAATAGGAATGGCATGTTCATATCAATATGTTGGTCAATGAAGCCAAAGCAAAGATAAATTTGTCTTGACACGACAAACTAACTAAAAATCTTGGCGCTAATAGAGTGATCCATAGGAACATAACCAATAATTATATGAAATTATGTTAAAACTTCATATTAACATAATATATATACCTGCAGCATATTTAACATATATAAAAGCTCCACAAACTATACCGCATTGTTGACAAATCAGTATATATTTCTACCTCAATCTTTAACGCAATATACTATAGTCTTAGAAATGAACCATACAAGTCAAGCAACAAAATAAAATAAAGCACAACAAAACTAGATCATGCCAAATACAAAGATAACAATACAGCAAAATAACATAAAATAACACACTCACAGTATGAGGAACTGCATATAGATTTGAACTGAAATCCAACAAAAGATGCATAATAATCAGTAATTATTAAAACAGACAAATTTCCACATCTAAAATTAAGCATAACTAAAGAATAAGCCTTCAAAGAGTCCGAGAATCAACATCAACTCTTACCGGGGCAGACAAATCACTTGGAGACCAAAAGAATCTCAGGTTTCTTTGCTTTGGTAGGGGTGTTAGCATTAGAAGAGGCATTTGCAACAGCAACAGCAACAGCAGCGGCAGCATTGGCCTTTGCAGCAGCACGCTCCCTCTTATCAAGCTGAATAAGACTCCGAGTTCCCATAATCGCCTGCGGAGCCAAATCATGAGAAGCCCTCGCATACAATCTCCCAACGGCAACAGCGGCAGCATCTTTAACATCTTGCGAATTCAATGGCCCCAACAAACAATGCCCTAAAATCCTCAAAATAGGCTGCAAAAACTCCCACGGCAAAGGAATTCTCACTCCCTTGAATTCCTCTCCATTTTGTTCAATACCCAATTCGTCTAATTTATCAACAACACCATCAATGTCGTTTTCACCATCAAAATCCAAATTGTTTTGACAATGACAATCCTGGCCAGCCCAGGCTGCCGCAAATTTGCAAAATTGAAGCTTAGAAAAAGTAGGCATATGAGAGATCTGCTTATAATAACAATCAAAAGCTGTCCCAAGAATGGAGGCCCGCTTAGTTGACTTGACAGCAATCTGTGGCTCCAATGGTGCTGAAAGAACACCAACAGAACGACGCCGCGTAGAAGATATGTTGTCCTCTTTAATTGGCTTGTTTCGAGGGGAATGGTAAAGTGAAGGTTGAGACAGGTCTGGGATTTGGACGAGGAGCGCTTTCCCACCACGGGATTTGGCTTCAGAGCTGTAGATTGCAAGAATTACAGCTTCGAATCCGGAAAGTGAAGGAATTGAAGAGGTTTCACTGGAATGGAGACGAGAGAGGTAAATTGATGAAAGTAAAGGAAGAAAAGAGAGAACAATCAGACGGAGATGGGAATCAGAAGAAATGTAGGTTTCGTAAAGCCACTGACAGAGAGGATCTGAGCCAGACCCAGAAGAAGGAGAGGAAAGTGAAGAAGAAATAAGGGAATAAGCTTCAGGGGAAGAGAGTAAAGAAAGAGCAGGACGGTCAGAATCAGCAAGGGAAGATAGGGAGAAGGAAGAAGAAGGATTTGTTGATGTGAGAATTGAAGATAAAGAGAGAATACGAGACCTGGCTTTGGAAACGGATTCCCACCACGAATGCATAGGATCGTGATCGTGCACAACGGTGGAGGAGGAGATTGGGTGAGGAGTTGAGGAAGACGTCGACGAAGATGAAGGAGAATTGGTGGAGTGGTGCTGATTCTGATTCTGAATTCTGGCAAACTCCATGCTTGCTTTGCCTTGCCTTGCCTTGCCTTCTTCACCGACGGTCGTGGATAGGTGAGGTTGTTTTATGTTATGTTGTTGTGTTATGCCTGCTGGTGTTAACTAATAAAGATAAAATAGCTAGCAGTCGCTGAAGCTGACTTTTCAATTACACACGTGCCAAACTTCTACCCCATTACACCTCCGCTGTTTTTCTGTTTCACCGTCAGTTTATTTCTTTCTTGAGTTTTTTTTTCCCCACAACTCTTCCACTTCTCTATTGTCACTGTTAACCTCGTTGTTGGAATTCACAATTTATAAAAATATACGTAAAGATTTAAAAGGCATAACAAGATTAATTAAAGTAAAAAAATTATAAAAAATTCTGAAAATAATATTTTCAGACGTTCTGTTTATCAATGTAATCAATCCTAATTCAATTTTACTTTAATCTAATTTTAAATTATTTAAATGATTTTACCTTCGAAACAAAAAATATACTATAGTTATTTTGTTACAGTGCCATAGTATAATGTATAATCCTCAAATCCTAAATTCTCACACCCTAAATTTACAGTACTCGCGTTTTATATATATAATTTTTTATTTTACAGCTTAATTAATTAAGCTATAAAATAAAAAATAAAAAAATAAAAATAAAAAAATATATATAAAATACAGGTACTGTAGATTTAAGGTGTGAGAATTTAGGGTTTGAGGATTATATACTATAGCGTAAGCACTGTAGTGGGGGTAATTGTAGCATGTTTTTAGTCCCAAAGATAAAATCGTCCAAATGACTTGAAATTGGACCAATTGATAAAATTGAATTAGAATTGATCATATCGATAAACAAGGATTTGAAAAGGTTATTTTCGAAATTTTCTCAAAAAATTAATAATAACCATGTATAATAAAAGAAATTAATAAAAATCAATTATAATAAAAATTAAAAATTAAGGAGATGTACAATTAATAATAACCCATTTTTAAAGGTATGAAGTAGGAATGACAATTTTGTCCACAAACTCATTCCTACTTGATCTTTATGGTACAGATTTGGTATGCATTTTAGCGAGTTGGAAAAGGATTTGGTAAATAAATTTAAAATCAGCAACGAGTTTAGGACAGATATGAGTACGGATAGATATCTACGGATATTTTTTGTTAAAACTATCTAAACTACGTCATTTTGATATTAATATCCCTATTTTTTTTATTTACATCTATTTGTATCTATTTGTCTATTATACTATCTCATTGTCAATTATTTTTTTAAAATATTTTTATTCTATAACAATCATTTTATACAATACATATTTATTTATTTTTTCTAATTATTAAATTATATATATAATTTATATAATTTAATAGTTTATATATATATAAACTAATTAATATCTCCAACTTAAATTAAATAATTTAATTTAAAAGTTTATATATATATATATATATAAAAACTTTTGAACTATTGATACATGTTATTCAATGATAGATAAAAAATAATAAGTTGATAATATTAAATATTATTTATTAACTTTGAATTTCAAATTTGCATAAATTAATATTTCAAAATTAATATCTCTAACTTTTTATTTATTTATCATTATTAATTCATAGATTTCTCTAACTTTATATGAGTGATGTCTTTTATTTTGAATTAATACCAAAAATCCTATTAAAAATCAGCTAAAAATTCGCGGATATCCTCTTAAGTTTGGTAAATATTAAATATTAGTTTAAGCGGGTTTGGTAATAAATTATTAAATCTGCTGCCGGTTTGATATGGATATGCTATTGAATTTTTTTTGTGGATACGGATACAGATTTGAAGATATTCGTCCTAAACCCGATCCACTGTTATCTCTAATAAGAAGTTGGATTTCACTTCATTTCTAGACTTCCCAAGTTATTTTTCAACTCTTATTTTAAGTTAATTTAACTTTAATCAATTAGACGGTGACATAAAATAATTAAACTTTTGGTAAATTATAAATTTATCATTAATAAAAGTCATGTCACTACTTAAAATTAAAGTTGGGATAATTATTTAAACATTTTAATATTACTCTCTTTTCAAAAGATATCTATACGCATCAAGTAATGTTACATATCTAAAAAGTTATCTCAAACTTTTAGAGAACAAAAGTTATCTCAAACTTTCATCTCTAATGGGGTTGCATTCATCAAGTGAGTAGTGAGAGCATGTTATAAATAATTTAAAGAATTGTTAAAATTTATTAGGTCATATTACAATGCATTCAGCTATATCATATAATTTTTTACTTCATCAAAATTGTAATTTTTAACTTTTTCATTATAATTTTTGACTTAAAAGATGAAATTCCTAACTTATAAAAATACAACAAAAAAAGTTGTAACGAGAAAGTTAATAATACAACAGAAGAGTTAGAGATTAAAATAAAATATTTTGATAAAGTGAAAAAAATATAAGGTATAACTAAATGGATCCATGTAGGATAGTTTTAGAAATATTTAAGTTATTTTATCTTATTTTATTTTAGTAGAATTCATCTTATTGGGATTTTTTTTATTTAAGTCGTATGAGTTATTTGTAATGTCCGCATTTTATATAATGATAACAATGAATAAAAAAATTTAGGTGAGTGAGGATATAATTGGGGACCATAAAAAAAAATTTCAAATTTAATTTTAAAGAATAATACAAGCTTATAATATATGATATATATTTGTAATACTACAAGTAACAAATAAATACACAATAAGGTAGAGGTTAAGTATGTATAATTCAAATAAAAATTGTATGTTTGAACAAGCCAAATTAATGAAACATATAAACCAACCCTTGTACCGTATATGTATATATACATAAACATAACTTAATTTGCTTAAAATCCCCTCCCATTCGGTTTGTCTTCATTTTGCATATTGACTTCACAAACAAAACCGAACTTGAAAAAGAGCAAAATTGGAAGGGAATGAGAAAGCATTCTTGCATGCATGAGTGAAATTGGCCGATTGAAAGAAAAAGTTGGTCGAATTGATGAGCTAGCAAGGGAAACTGAGATGAAGCATGTTGTGATGGCTGAAAAAGTGAGAAAGTGGGCTGTAATTTAGTGAGTAAGGTGGGGTGATGGCCGAATTGATCCAAGGAGAAGAAGAAACAAAGTGACCCAAAGTAAAGAGAATGAGGAGAAGCTAGATGATGCAAAGCCTAGAATTTTGCTATTTATTAATTGGGGGTTTATAACTTATTTTATGAGCCAAATACTAACCCAAGGTCAAAATTTTCCAATGAGCATAACACCACCCTTATCAACCAAATTTCAGCTCTACAATTACTCAACATTTCCATTAATCAATTATCATGCATGCTTACATTAAGAGGAAATGGTTTGAACATTTCTAAGAGTCTATAACGCACCATTCACAATACTGGTCATATGTTTATTTAAAATTGAAACCGCTATAAATTCTTGTGAGTACCAAAATTTACCAACTTAAAACATTGTCTACTTCCAAACAATAAAATGGAAACTGTAATCTCATGCTTTTCAGCTAATAAGAAACAACCATCGTCCATATATAACAAATCAACAAGCTTAGCTCCCATGTTAACTCATTATTTCCTTCGTATGTCACAGCACAACACAACACCTCACAAAATCTTAAACAACTATAAGTAGCTCATACTATACAAATACAATTATTCAAAGCATATTCATTTAAATTTGGTAATTATAAACTCAATCAAACATAATAAGAACAACTACACTATTTTTATAATAGTCAACAGAATCAAAGACTTAAAATTAAGTATTCAAACCACTTTCACTTAAACAAGTAACTGACAACTTCAATTCTAGGGCAAAACCACTGACTTACTTCGAATTAGCGTTGGTTCGTGACTTCTTTTATGTACACATCACAGTTACTCTTCTCCCATTTTTCTGATCTACTTCCTTGTTTTCCCCATGGGTTTGTCTCTTTTTTATTTTTTTTTATTAAAGAATCGCATCCATTTTTCCCCATCATTTGCAAGTTTTACTTACATTGTCCAATCAATTTTAGAGTGTTAGTCTAATACAACTCAACATACGAAATCATTTTTACAAGCACCTGGTGTGCAAGAACATATTATAATCTTAGAAACAAGAATACCGAAATTTTACTAATCCCAAATACAATCAAAGTAACACAAGAATGTATATGAACAAGAAACTTAAAAAGAAGAAATCAAAAAGAAATATCAAAGAACAAGACTTCTTTTATTTAGAACCTGAAATTTGTACAGAGCACTACACTCTCTTTTTCTACAATCCTCTTCCCTTTCACTTGAAAATCCTCCTTCCATTCCTGTCTCTTCTTCTCTCTCTCTTCTCACCTTTAGCAATTTCTCTTCTTCCCATCTTGCTCGGCATTTCCTCTTTATTCCTTTGGTTCCAGACTTCCCATCTTTCCCTCCTTTGTTTCTCGGCAGTTTTGCCTTTTTGGCTTCCTTCTCTTGCCTTCCATTTCTTTCTTTTGCTCTCTTTCTTCTTTGATCGGCCAAACTAGCTTTCTTCCTCTTTCTTCGGTTTCTCCCATAATGCTCTCTTTCTCTTCTTTTTCTTTGTCTTTCTCTCTAGAAAAATCAAGTAATGTCTAAATTCTAAAAACATCAAAATAAAATACATTTACACACACACACACACACACACATATTGGGCTTGAATTTAAATACAAAAATTAGGTTTGGGCTTAATTTTTATACTGAACATGGTTTTCTATTTTTGGGCTTAGTGGGCTTAAAATTAGGCTTGCCATTTTTATCAAATTGGGCTTATATACTTACATTTGTTTTGGGCTTGTTTTTCATGTCTAAATTGGGCTTATTTTTTATGTTACTTTCTAAACCCAAATGCAATTAAAATAATATAAAATTCTTTATTAAATGGGTTTAACCATTTAGCCCATTTTCTTGTAAACTCCCTTGTCTCATTAGACCCAATCACATATAACATTCCTTGGCCCATTAAAATTAACTCATTTTTCAAATTATTAATATTATTAATTTTTAAATTCAAAAAAATTTTATACCGATCACCAAGACTTTACTGTAACTATTACGTAAAATTTTCGGTCGTTATAGTCTCTTTAGATGTTATTAGAAGTCCACCTGAGCGATCAACAGAGTTTACCTTATGAATTTGTCTCAAGTCAGGTTGTTATCTTCTAAGAGCATTTCCAAACTAAAAATAAGCTAGCTTGTTGTTGAATTATTCTTTCGAGCATAGCAAGTCATCTTCATCAAATAAGCTGAAGATCTAGGACAAATCAGATTATCTTCAGATCACACAACAAATTATCTTGTTAAAGGATTAAAGAACCAATGACAAATAGGTTATCCTCGGATCATATTAAAGGAAGTCTAAGTTTATTAAGATTTTCTTAAGTAAGTTAGAATTTTAGTAGGATTCTTTATTAATCAGACTCCTAATCTAACTTAAAAAGATAAAGTAAGGCTTAATAGAATTTTGTGAAAGACAAATAATATGGTTCTATTAGAATAAAAACTTACAAGTCTTATTCTATTTATAATAAGGAAATATTTGGAATCTAAATACAAATCAACTAGAAGTTCTATTCCAGTTACAATGAGGAGAAGTTAGAAACATATAAATAAATGCTAAAATAAAAGGGAAATGATTCAAAAAATCTTTATGAAGAATAGTTTGTTATTTTGTAAAAAAAAAACATATAGAAATGAGAGAAAAAAAGCAATCAGTATCTCGATTATTGTCATTATTTTTTTCAGAAACTATACAAATAGCCACCTTAATCAAAGATAAACCTTTTCTGACTTGAAGTATCGGAGGATTATCTTTGAATCTTTGGTATTCCTGTTATGTTTCTTGTCTTTTAAGAATCACCGAATCACAGAAAAGTCAATCATAAGTTCATCGTAAAAGGTTTTGACCTGAGAATGTTCTCAAACCCAATGAGAAAGATTTCAGCAGATTTGTTCCCAAGGAAAAACAAATCATGTGTTAACATTTGACAGTCGAAAATTAGGTATCAACATATTTAATTTAATTTACTTAAGAATGTGTTCAAATTATATACAAAGTGTGAATATAAATCTAACAAGTAATTGTTTATCATGCTCCATATAATGAGGGTAAAATGCTTTAGATAACATAA
This sequence comes from Cedrela odorata, assembly GCA_035584115.1. Taxonomy (NCBI): domain Eukaryota; kingdom Viridiplantae; phylum Streptophyta; class Magnoliopsida; order Sapindales; family Meliaceae; genus Cedrela; species Cedrela odorata. The sequence goes on along the minus strand of JAXCLQ010056307.1, from coordinate 45,139 downwards.
CTGATCCACTTACTAAGGCTTTACCTCATAAATTATTTGATAAACATATGGAGATAATAAGAACTAGATACCATTGAGATTGACACTTGTGCATGTAGGAGTTTGTTGGAGTTGATGCTCTAGCACCAATCTCTTTAGTATGAATTGTTGATTATTTATATAAGTTTATACATTTTCAAGATCATTCTTTTATACTTATATGGTATTAAGGTTTGTCTTTTACATTGCTTATTGGTAATTTAAATTTGTTCAAATTGATAAATGTAATTGACAAAGGCCAAAAAAATATTTATTATAGTGAGCATGGTAACAAAGAGTTTTTATATTAAGACAACTTCACTATATAGTATATTATCAAAAATGATTTATGGTTATAGGTTTACTAACATGAAAGTTAGTTAATAAAACGGATAAACTGGCACATTTGATGTATTATGAAAAATTAAGGTGGCTTATCTTAATGAATCATAAGCTTTGAGAAACTTGTACATACATGTAAGTGAGTACTCATTGAAGAATGGGTTCACTAAATTGACTCACCAAAGACTTCTAATATAAATTCCAAAAAATTGTCAATAGGAGGTCTTTCTGAGTTGAGTTGAGTTGGCATATTTAGTATTTTGACTTGAAATGCCACATTGATATCATATGTGATCCTCTGTTATTAGATGCCATACATGTCAAAAATCTTTTATGGTCTAACCTCTGAACGATTGTTGAGAATACATTGACATATATGGAGGTTGGTGCGTATTCAATAAAGGATCTGTCACTACATGTGGTTGAGATAATATCCTACGATCTTTAAAATCGTACTACATTCAAATATTATCTAATTATTATGAATTTGAAAATAAAGTAAAGTTGAGTACAATATAGACTTGACAATATAATCTAAGTCTGCATACTAAACTAGGATATTAAATGACGAAAAAACTATTCATATGCGATAACTCATGAACTTATAGAAAAGTTTTATATGACAGGTGAACGTGAACCTAGCGACTCACACAATATAAAGTTAAAACATTAAATGCTTGATTAACATTACTCAAGAGTTTATTAAGAGAATGAATGAACTAATTATAATATGATTATAATAATTTATTAAAATAGATAATGTGTAAATATTTAGCATGATGTGCAAATGTCAAGCATGTTGGATGATGAAGATGCGCTGAAAATGGCATTGGTTTTCTTTGCAGAGTGGTTTTTAGTGGGGAGGATGTCAATACCCAAGGTGGCTCTTTTGTGATGCAGCTTGTTGACTAGCTGGATTCAAAGAGCTACTCGTGGGCATTGACATACCTGTCTTAAGCTCTTATCATAAAGTCCAATAGGTTCAGGGATCAACAACTAGAGAATACCAAGCACTAATGCGACCGCTATAATCTAGAAGGTTTTCCACTCGCCTTCTAGGTATATTAGCATATATAAATTAATGTCAGGTCATTTAACATAATTCAATTTGATGGTGTTTTTGTTGGAGGGTACCTGAGGCCCTCATATTAAATTGATATTGTGTATAGTGGTAGCTGACTTTTTTAAAATTAATATTGAAAGTGTTTTACTGCAATTTATTTATTTATTTATTATGAAATATCCAAATTATAGGGGAAACTCGGTCAAATATTTCTCAGTTAATCTTTTCTTATTTGCAGAAATGGATCTACTAGTCGATCTTGATATACAGGGGAAAGTATGGAGAGTAGACAAACAATGAGATTCCTCACATAATGTGCTGAAGATCTCTGAAGAATGGTCGACATGATGAGATTAACAATACGTTGTTTAAATATCAAATGTAGACATTTGAATTTAAATGCTTAATACTACCTACATGATTTTATATATTAATTATTAACATTTAGCATGGTATGCACAACGTATTCCATTGCATGTGCTTATTTCTACACGTGTTGAACACGTTTTGCTACATGTTGCATGGATGGAGTTAACCCTATATGCTTCTACTAATGAGGCTAATATCATTGGCGATGGAGACAATGTTAGTGATAGGTTGATTAGAGATGGTAGATCAAATTATGGTTTATATAATTTTTCATGCAATTAAGGCTTTATTTCCATAAAATAAACAAATCAACACATTAAACACTTACATAAGTGTTATATGAAGATGATTTGAGTTTCAAAACTATGAAACCTCCAAAATTTCAAACCCTTGATCTTCCTCCTCTCTTGGCTAAATTGTAGAGAGAAAAAGAGCTTTTATTTTCTTAAGAATTCTAGATAATTCTACTAAAATAGAGAAAATTGAACGGAACAGTGAACTTACATGCTCTGTTTTCATAAATAGCGGAAGCGAAACAGCGAAAACACGATGCACGAAAGGGACTTCCAGGCATGCAACCGCAGCAGGGAAGCCATGGTCATTTTCATGAACCTGCGGAATAAGTTCCCAATAGATCTGAACATGTACACATGCATATTTTGGCTTTCAAAAGCATGCTCTGTTCAAATTCAAAAACAAAGATAGCTCACCTTTGACCTTGCAATCTAGGACAACAATAAGTTTGCTCCCTCAGGTGATCCACATGTCAGTGTGATGAAGCCGTTTTGGCTTTTTGGGATTTTCAAGCTCTGGTTTAAGCTTCAACAAGCTCACCAAGCTTTCTCTCTCTACGGTTTCTTCTTCTCTCTCTTCTGTTTAAGCTCCGGTTCACAATCCAAGCTTGTTTCTCTCTTCTGTTTTTGCTTTGGTTCACAACCAAGCTCTCCTAAGCTTGCTTCCTCAAGTACCTTATGGTTTGAAGGAGAAGAAAAAGGTTTTCGATTTTTCAAAATAGAGAAGGAAAAATAGAACTGAGAAGTGTATATATATATATATATATATGTATATATATTTTTCTTCACATAAACGTATTCTGTATATATATGTATATGTAAGCTTAACCATTAAACTTTGTATTTATCAAATCTTTCCACTAACTCCACAATCAACCGACTTGCATTTTCAAAAATATCAAAATGTAATCAATGCAATAGTGAGTCATGGTTAATTACGTCGGCTATTTGCATTCTTAATCAAATACACGCATCACATTAATACACATATATACATTAATACATTAATACATTATTAATATAATACATATACATTAATCAAATTAACATATATATACTTGTATTAAAATGAGGGAGAGAGACAATAATATATATATACACACACATTAATATAAATATATATTTATATACACATATATTAATAAATATCTTACATATACACATATATATATATCATTGCTTTAATAATATATATATATCAATAATATATTTTAAATATTTATTATTATATTAATATAATTAATAATTATATTTTATGATTACTTTAATCATATTAAAATATAATAATAATATATTAATATTATTGCATCTACAAATTATATTTACGATATTCTAAAATTAAACTGAAATATTTTTCATGCATACACATGCTAGCGCGTCAGAGCCGGAAAATATATTCTTTACAATAAAGAATCAAATTGCTACCCGATCAATATTTATACAATATCATTAACCAATTAATGATTATTGCATAGTAACAAAAACCATCATCATCAAGTAACCTACTATGTGTGTGACACTCTAGGTTCACTATGAGCTAGACATAAGTGGACACAAACTCCTTCGTATCTCTTTGGTACAACTTTTTATAACCAAAGTTTCAATGATCATGTGCAACCTCTAACAAGATGCCACAACCCCCAGACACTAATAATGAATCTATATAGTCATACGTACATGTAGTAAAGTTTTTCTGCTGTCAACTCCCGATTGAATGCGGGTCATGGAATCTTCAAACCCCTAACTCAATCATAGAAATAGGGTTTCGAATCATAAACAAGAATTATGTATCCAAAAATACATTTCTGGAAACACGTACTTTAGCTAGAGATTTGATTTTTCATGTATGACATCCTGCCTAGGATCTCAAGTTCTAATATCTAAGCTAGCAGATTCTGTCTTGGTCATCACTTGTCCTCTTATACCTAAACACATTGCTAGCAAGCTTTTTTCACCGGGCGTGAATAGTCCGATACGATGTATATAAGTGAACGATGTATCTCAATGCAGAGGGCAGCTGTGACACCTCAGGTCAAATGACTAGTGGTACACTAGTACAACTGTATAACATATCATTGACTGTGAATAATCACCCATGTGATTCATCATGTTTGGTCATGTTCAGTAACACGTACTCCGACGTATTACTCATATTTATACTCTTGTGACATGAGACTCGTCACCCAACTATTAACATCAAATATTAATCCTTGACAGCATTAAACATACCAGTCAAGCAATGTCATATTCCCATATGACAATACCTCAACCGAGAACTTATTTGGATGCATTTAGATCAGACTCTGTACTCATATCTACAACTCCTTGCAGATAGAGACCTAATGTCATAATACATAACGAGATCTTATTATGCATTTTATATATAATATCTATATATATATGCAACTGTATATAAAAAAAATGATATAAATGTCATTTATTAATCATAAACTAATTTTCAATAAATTACAAAGTTATATATATATATATATAAAGATGATATCCCTAAACTGTATGACACGATTGGTTCTAGGGCATATCTTTAACAAACTCTCACTTGCACTAGAGCCAATCATCGTGGTATCTATTACCCATCCTCTTCAGGTGGTGATCCAGTTACTGTTGTATCATTGGCTTAGTCAACGGGTCCAACACGTTATTTGCAGACAACGTTTTCTGCATAGAGATCTATTTATCTGATATAAACTCTTTGATCTAGTGGTATTTCCTCTAAATATGTTTAGACTTCTAGTGAGACCTCGATTCCTTAATTTGAGCTATAACTTCATTATTCTCATAGTACAAAGCTATTAGGCTAATTATTGAAGTAACGACTCTGAGTTCTGTAACAAACTTACGGATCCAGACAGTCTCTTTCGCAGCTTTAGAAGTAATGACATACTTAGCTTCTGTAGTGGAGTAAGTTGTGGAAGTCTGTTTGGAACTCTTCCAATAGACAACACCTTCTTACATATGAAGACAAATGCAAAGATAGACTTTCTATCATCTACATCTGATTGGAAATTAGAATCTGTGTAACCCTCAAGTTTTAACTCATTACCTCCTCTATAAGTCAAAACCAAGTCTTTAGTTCTTCTAAAGTACCCCAGTTCAATGTTCTTCTCCTAGATTAGCCTCATATCGACTCGTAATACTCACAACATATGCTATATCAAGTCTAGTACATAGCATGGCGTACATAAGACTACCTATTGCCGAAGCATAAGGAACCTTCTACATACGCTCACGCTCAGCCTCAGTCTTAGGTCCCATTTTTTTGAGAGAGATGGACACCATGACTACAAGGTAAGAACTCTTTCTTAGAGTCATTCATGCTGAACCTCTTTAGTACTCTATCTATGTACAAACTCTGGGAAAGACCTATCATTCATTTTGCTCTATCTTTATAGATCCGAATACCCAAAATGAAAGTCACGTCTCCCATATCTTTCATGGAGAAAACATTAGATAACCACAATTTAGCATCAGATAACATGCCCACATCATTTCCTATGAGTAGTATATCATCTACATACAATACAAGGAATGTGATGGCATTGTTATTCTCTTTTTTATAAACACAAGGTTTATCAATATTCTTAATGAAGCCAAACGATTTGACTGCATCATCAAATCGTATGTTCCAACTTTTAGAAGTTTACTTCAATCCATAAATGAATCTATGCAACTTAGATACCTTATGACTATCATTAGATGCAACAAACCCAACTAGCTGTTGCATGTATATGGTCTTTTCAATGAAACTATTAAAGAAAGCTGTCTTCACATCCATCTACCATATCTCATAGTCATAATAAGCTACAATAGCAAGTAATATCCGAATGGACTTAAGCATGGCTTTAAGTGAAAAGGTTTCATTGAAATCAATACCTTGTTTCTGATTATAACCCTTTGCCACTAACCTAGCTTTAAAAGTCTTTATTTTTCCGTCTTTACCTAATTTTCTTTTGTAAACCCATTTACAACCGATAGGAACAATTCCTTTTGGTAAATCAACAATTGACTACATCTGATTAACATACATGGATTCTATCTCGGATTTCATTGCCTCAAACCATCTTTTAGAATCGATATCTAATATCACTTTTTTATAGGTTCTAAGATCTTCCTTTTGTATATCTTCTCATATCATAAATGATTCAAAATCATTTTCAGAAAAAAAAATCTCTGAGGAGAGCATGATATCCTAGTAGATCTATGAAGAGTTTAGTCTATAGAAGACAGATGATTAGATCGAACTGGTTCATCAATATGAACTGGTTCATCTATATCAACAGGCTTATCCATCTAAGGTTGATTATCATTAAGCTTTTTGAACTCCTTTGAAAGCTCAATCTTTCTACCTACACCAACATCCTCAATAAACTCATTCCAGAGGAACTTAGCATGTCTACTAATCAAAATTTTTTAATCAACATGAAAGTAGAAATAATAACCTAAACTATTTTTAGGATATCCAATGAATCGACCTCTCTCAGATTTAGCATCTAACTTCCTAGTGTTAACTACTTTAACATAAGTTGGACATCCCCAAGGCTTTATATAATTAAAGCTTGGAAGCTTCCCATGCCATATCTCATACGGTGTCTTAGGAACTGTTTTCGATGGAGTCCTGTTCAAGATGTATATTAGGTATAAAGGGCATATCCCCAAAGATATATAGGTAAATCTATGAAGTTCATCATGGATTGTACCATATCTAATAAAGTACGATTCCTCCTTTCCGATACACTATTATACTGTGGTGTATAAGGAGGTGTAAGTTGAGAAAGTATACCATTAATATTAAGAAATTCTAGAAATTCAGTACTTAAGTATTCACCTCCACGATCAGATTGTAGAGTTTTAATACTCTTTCCTCTTTGTTTCTCTACTTCAGCTCTGAACTCTTTGAACTTTTCAAAATATTCAGATTTATACTTCAATAAGTACACATAACCATACCGTGAGTAATCATCAGTAAAGGTTATGAAATATAAGAAATCTCCTCTGGCCATTTCATTAAATGGACCACATACATCAGTATGTATCAATTTAAGAACTTCATTGGCTTTATATCTCCTTGTCCAACAAAGGGTAATTTTGTTATTTTACTTTAAAGATAAGATTCACAAGTTAGGTAGGGTTCATAACCCAATAGACTTATTAGTCCAACTCTACCTATCTTCATAATCCTCTTATCTCAAATATGACCTAATCTATGATGTCATATAAGTTTTGAATTAAGTTCATTTCTAGATCGTTTCTTATTAATAGTATTAGTCATGTTAATTTCATTAGTCTCAAGAACATATAAACCATTTACATTCAAGCCACTATTAATTAATTTATTTATAAAATAAATGCAACATTTACACCCATCAAACATAAAAGTGTAACCCTGTTTATATATTTGATGGACAGACAAAATGTTTCTATTAGTAGTATTAAAATACATAATTTTGTACAATACAAAAACATGACCTGAAGGCAGAACAATTTTGCAAGTCCCTGAGCAAATGGCAGTAACTGTTGCTCTATTTGCCATTTTCAGTGTCACTGCACCCTCCTCCAGCAACTGCTTACTGTAAAGGTCCTGTAACGACATATAAATATGAGAAGTAGTAGCTGAATCAATTATCCAACTATTTAAATCTGAACTAACATTTAATTTAGTTCCTATAACATGACAAGAAAGTGTATCTTGTGCCTTTCTCTGTCTTAGGCTCTCTAAATAAATAGGACAGTTCTACTTCTAATGCCTCAGCTTCTTGCAATAATGACACTCATCATTGGCTTGACTACTGGCAACTCATTTCCCTTTGCCTTTCTTCTTTTTCTTGAAGAATTCTCTTTTGGGTCTAACCCTAGAGGTCTTTTTGCCTTTTTTCTTTGATGTCTTACCATAAGATACCGCAGCAAGAACAGTCTCTTATCATTTACCCTTTGAGACTCTCTTATGATATAAAACGATTTCATTCATAAGTTCAGGAAGAGTATGCTTCAGTTTGTTTATATATAATTGGTAACAAACTGGTCAAAGCTAGATGGGAGCAATTGAATGATCAAATTCGTCTATAACTCGAAATCCATAGAAAACCCCCAAAGAGGCCAACTGACCTATAAGGTTTATCATCTTCATAAGATGAGACTTCGGAGGCACTCCCGGACTAAGCCTCATACCAAACAAAGCAATGGATAACTCACACCGCTTGTAACTAGAACTCTTCCCAAACAAATCCACCAAAAAATGATAGATCGATGAGGCATCCTACATGTTCTCATGTTGAGTCTGCAAGTCATCACTCATAGATGCCAGCATATATGATCTTACCTTAAGATCATCATCCCTCTATCTTTAAAAGGTATCTCTCTTCTAGCGTAGCCTCCTCTAACAGAGATAAAGGCATAGGCGCCTAAAGAACATAGCTAAGTTTCTCAAAATCTAGAATAATTCTAAGATGACGATACCAAATCTTAAATTAGATCTTGTAAGTCTATGGGTATCAAGGATTTTGAGAAGATGGTTACTCATTATTATTCCACTAGAAAAGAGATCTGCAGAAAACGAAAAATACATCAGAATGTATTACAACATATATCATACTATTCAGTTATGGACTTTAAACTAAATAGTTCTCCCACTACTTCAATTATATCTCACACTCCCTTAATGAGAAAACTATAACCCTTTACAGGTTTTTGTGGGTGATCATATTTTCATCAAACTCACAAGACCTCACCTAACAGATATTGGTCAAGCAAGCTTAACAAGTCAGAAACTCATTTCTATTTGTAATTCTTTACAAGACATGATCAATCTACCTCTAGGAGAAGACACCTCACCTAACAGATATTGACACTTTATCCTAGTTAGGCTAGACCTAATATCTTTTCTTGAATAGGAGTGGAAATCAAACCCCTCACCTAACAGACATTAGAAGCCAAAGACCCCCTAATCAAGAAACGGGTCAAATAGACTACGACATCCCGTGAAGACCCTTACCTAACAGATATTGAGTTGCTCTATCTAAGATATTACAACCTATTTAACTGCATTGGAAGGATTGAACCTAACATTTTAAAAGGGAGATTTTAATTTTAGGTCTCTTTTAATGTATACATCAATATGTTTATATCTTATATTGTTCAGTATTGAAATTTTAAAATATATATCATCCAATGATATTAATTTCAAATTCTCCATATTACTTATTGATAAAATCATTTTAACAAATTAACAATTAACTTATTAGAGAGATATTTAATTGATACAATATCAATTTGTTGATTTTATGTTCATATGGATACTTCCACTAGAATTTTATTAATTCTACGTTGAATTAAAATTTAATTAAAATCACTATTTATTTTAATTTTAATTCAGATTATTTAATTTTCTATTCAATTGAAACAATTTCAAGTCCAAAAATTTAATTTCAATAAATCAAATTTTTCTATAATAGAAAATTCACTATTTAAAATAATACTTGTGTAAGCTGTGGTTATGGAAATAACTCGATATTTTGTGATTATATGTAAATGGAGAAAAAAAATAAAAAAAAAATTTTCTCTTTTTTTTTGTTTTTTTATAAGCAATACAGGAACAGTATCCTGTAAACATATTGTTACTGTTCCTGCATGTTTTCTTTTCCCGTCATTCTAATTTAACACAGATTGCCAAAAACGTCGACCCTATTTCTAGTCGATTCTACCTCATTTTAATCAAACCCAATTGCATGCAAATATTGATAATAATCAAACTAAAAAATAGGTCGATACTTTGAGCATCACTTTTCGTTTTCATGATATTGGTACTTCTTCAAAAAAAAAACGTCGTCTATGTACATCAAGCCGAAAGTGTCGACCTCAGTTTCATGCAAGTATTCTCATTTAAACCAATTTAGATCGACACTTTCAACATTAGGTATTGTTTTTCATGCATCAAATATCATACGTTTTCAAAAAATTTTGATACTCAATGCATCAACACTATGCTCTGTTTCTTTGCCCGAACTGTAGTATTTCCAAAATGCTTTATAAAATCTCCATTCATCATCCAAAACCACAACAAACATACATATGAACTAATAGCAACATCCTGAACACTAAAACCAAAGCACACATGCATGCAGATATCAAATAGCTCTAATACCACTTGAATGGAACAGTGAGCTTACATGCTCTATTTCTGTGAGCAATAGAAGCACGACTCATGAAAGGGACTTCCAGGCGCGCAATTGCCGTAGGAAAGCCATGGCCATCTTCATGAACCTGCGGAATAGGCTCCCAACCAATCTAAACATGCATACATGCATATTTCGGCTTTCAAAAATATGCTCTGTTCAAATTCAAAAACAAAGAAAACTCACCTTGGCCTTGCAATTTGGGACAGCAAAAAGTTTGCTCCTTCAGGTAATCTACACGTCGGTGTGATGAAGCTGGTTTCGGCTTGTTTAGGATTTGCAAGTTCTGGTTTGAGCTTCAACAAGCTCATCAAGCTTTCTCTCTCTACGGTTTCCTCTTCTCTCTCTTCTGTTTAACCTTTGGTTCACAGCCCAAGCTTGCTTCCCTCTTCTATCTTTGCCTTTGGTTCACAGCTGAGCTCTTCTAAGCTTGCTTGCTCAAGCAGCTTATGGTTTGAAGGAGAAAAAGAAGGTTTTCAATTTTTCAAAACAAAGAAGGAAAAACAGAACTGAGAAGTGTATATATTTTTTTTCTTCACATAAATGTATTATGTATATATATGTATATGTAAGCTTAACCCTTAAGCTTTGTGTTTATCAAATCTTTCTATCGACTCCACAATCAACAGACTTGCATTTTCAAAAATATCAAAATGTAATCAATGCAATGGTGAGTCACGGTTAATTAGGTCGGCTGTTTGCATTCTTAATCAAGCACATGCATCACATTAATACATTATTAATATAATATATATACATTAATCAAATTAATATATATATACTTGTATTAAAATGAGAGAGAGAGAGAGAGACAATAACTTATATATATACACACACATTACTATAATATATATATATATATATATTTATATATACATATTTTAATAATATCTTACATATATACATATATGTATATATATCAATAATATATTATAGATATTTATTATTATATTAATATAATTAATAATTATATTTTATAATTATTTTAATCATATTAAAATATAATAATAATATATTAATATTATTGCATCTGCAAATCATATTGAAGGTATCCCAATCTCAAAATTAAACCAAAATATTTTCTATGCATACACGTATTAGTGCGTCAGAGCCGGGAAATGTATTCTTTACAATAAAGAATCAAATTGTTACCCGATCAATATCTGTACAATATCATTAACCAATTAATAATTATTACATAGTAGCAATAGCCATCATCAGCAAATAATTAACTATGTGTGTGACCCCCTAGGTTCACCGTGAGCTAGATATAAGTGGATACGAACTCCTTCGTATCTCTTCGGTACAACTCTTTGTAACCAAAACTCCCAATGATCATGCGCAACGTCTAGTAATATGCCACAATCCTCAGACACTAATGAATCCATATAGTCATATGTACATGTAGTAAAGTCTCTTTGCTGTCGACTCCCGATTAAGTGCGGGTCATAGAATTGTCAAATCCCTAACTCAATCATAGAAACAGGATCTCAAATCATATATGGGAATCATATATCTAAAAACACCTTTCTGGAAACACGTACTTTGGCCAGAGATTTGATTTTCCATCTATGACATCCCTGCCTAGGATCTCAAGCTCTAATATCTAAGCCAACAAATTCCGTCTTGGTCATCACCTGCCCTCTTACACCTAAACACATTGCCAGCAAGCTTTTTTCACCAAGCGTGGCTAGCCCGGTGCGATATATACAAGTAAACGATGTGCCTCAGTACGGAGGGCAGTCGTGACACCTTAGGTCAAAGGACTAGTGGTACACTAGTACAGTTATGTGACGTATCATTGCCTGTGGATAATCACCCATGTGATTCAGCACGTTTGATCAGATTTAGTAACACGTACTCCGACGTATTACTCATGTTTACACTCTTGTGACATGAGACTAGTCACCCAATTATTAGCATCAAATACTAATCCTTGGCAACATTAAACATGCCAGTTTACACTCCCATATGACAATACCTCAATCGGGAACTTATTTGGATGTATTTAGATCAGACTCTGTACTCATATCTATAACTCCTTGCAGATAGAGACCTGACATCATAATACATCACGGGATCTCATTTTGAATTTTATATATAATCTCTATATATATATATATACACAACTGTATATACAAAATGATATAAATGTCATTTTATTAATCATAAACTAATTTACAAGAAATTACAAAGTTATATATACATAAGGATGATATCTCTAAACCATATGACACGATTGGTTCTACGGCATATCTCTAACAAAAATGACCACTTTATATAGTCTTACACCCTTTACTAAAATATCCTCATAATTTTGGTCAATGATAAGTATGTCCCAAAGCTTGTTCAACAAGCTTTGTAATAGTAAAAGTGTGAAATAATCATTTTTCCCTCATTAAACATTTTTATGATAAACTTATCTTAAAGTTAGTTGAACTAATTTTAACTAACTTTATTTAATTCTATTTATATCCTATTATATTAATAAAAAAATATAATTTATTTTAAATTACATTTGGGTCATTTTATAAAGCTCTTGTAACAGTTAAATTATTTAACATGTAAACCGTTTATAGTTTTTAGCCTAATATTATCACCAAGAGCACTAGCTCTCTTGAAGATAATATTATTCTCTTTGCCTAAGCAAGAAAAAGCTCAAGTTATTAGTTGTGATCTCTCGAGTTCATTATGATATTAGCCATAAGTCGAAATTGAACTTTTCGGCTTCATTTTGAACTATTTGAACTCAACGACTATAGTTAACATCTAACAATATACCATAATGTCTAAACCACAGTGACAAACATCTTTATCGAACCCTTTTGTAACCAAATGTACATTCAATGTGTGTAAAATCCTTCCATTTGTCTAATCATGACTAAGTTAAAGCTTATGGGTATCAAAACCTTAAACTCAGCAGCATTCTTTCAATTTATCGATCACCTCATACTGAACTCGCCACTATGAAACTCTTTTATGTCACTTATATTGTACCATGGCCAAGGATTTGGGTTTCAGATGTTTACCGATAGCCAACTAGGAACTCGAATCTGAATCAAGCCAACGGAAACTCAAAATTTTTTATATCGAGTCAACGAATTTCCTATTGACAGTCATTTGCATCTCAATATAAATAACTCATAACCAAACCAACTCTTTATGTAAGACGTAATTAGTCTTACATGTATACACCATATGAATAATGTGCATCCATATCGAATGTCAATTATGAAGTCTCAATTCAAAGGACCACCTCACACTGTTACAATTAAATGACGAATCATTAACTATATACATTCCATGTGATTTATCATTTCTTTAATCACATTCGAAAAACAATTCTCTAATTGTTAATTCACACTAATGCCTTAATGACATGACTTTTATTGTCATCTACACTAATATCATCTCATGATATTCACCGAAGGAATTCTGTGTGCCTACTATACGATATAGATGCCCGGTCTATACCTCTTATGTAGGGAATAATTTAGATAAACATATTATCCACACAATTCATATTCACCGAAGGAATTCTGTGTGCCTACTATACGGTATAGATGCCCGGTCTATACCTCTTATGTAGGGAATAATTTAGATAAACATATTATCCACACAATTCATATGCACACTCTATTCATTAGTATGATTAGAAAAAGGAAGCAACATACACATAAATTAGAAACAATTTCCATGTTATGATAACGTATAATACATAATATACAATAATTCAATACAAAGTACACTGAAATTGACAACATGATTGGTTTTTAGGGCATACTACACCAACAGTTACGGGGATGTTGGGCAACAATTGAGGTAACTTAATTTTTCAAAAAATTCTATGTATTGTTTTTAAAAATAATGTACAAAAATACTTAATCATGTGCATGCACAGGCATCTCAGGTATAACTCTAGACTTGTTAGATGTGGAGATTGCCACCAATATGTTCCAATGAACCCACCACTTCCTCTATCTCTGTCGTAGGTTCCATATGGTTCAGGTTCAATGCCCACATATACATGAGTAGGTCACGCTTCTCCAAGACCTAATACATAGGTGTGGATGAAGTGATGCCAACGATTAAGCAGATGTGCCTTAGTATAGAGTCTCAATTTTAACGGTAAGAGAAGCTATTCTAAATTAAGATGAATATTATTAGGCAAGAGATACAAGCATTCTAGTCTAAGATGCAAGACTAGTGTAAGTGCTAGGGTAGTGTTCCATAGGTATGAGTAACTTGAAGTTTTATATATATTGTAATAAAGTTGCCAACACTACCTTTGTCATTTAAAAATGTGTGATGTCTACATATACAAGAGGATATAGACGTTAATGATAACAACCTTCCAAGTAACTTTAAGGGAGCTACATAGGCACCCAAGGCTGCACATGCCCTATTTAGTTAGGTGAAAGATGTTCTCTCATAATCTGCAGCTGCATGTACGAGTAGCAATATAAAGTGGGATGACACTCATTAGCATATTCGTAACTATGGTAAGCTTAAAGAAGTAGAAGATAGTAGGCTCCTCAAGTGCATGAGAATAGTTGACAACATTTTATTGATGGATAAGGTACACTAACACCACTCCAATGTAGTACGTAGAACATCTACAATGCCTGGTTTTGAATGATTTTAGAATGAGAGATTGGAGCTTGGTTGGAATATGTGGTATGTTTAACTCACTTCATATCACTGCTTTAACATTTAATGTGTTCTTTGACATTTTTAATTCTTATAACATTGCATCAACTATAATTTGGATTTGTTGTAGTTGCGGCGGTGTAGCGAGCCATATATTATTCTATAGTGATGGACCCTAACAGAAACCTATACATACGTAAGTTTTTATAGTAACCCAACTACAAAGTTTAATTAACTTAGGCATTGACATCTAATGTGGCCTTTTAACTTGTTTAGGGTTATTTCAAGGATACGTGGAGGAAGATCCAAGAACATGAGTTGTATCTAAACGGATTGATTCGGCGGAGGCGTGATGCGAGGAATCAGTTCCCGGGCATGCGACTACTGCGAGGAAACAATTACCATCACACTGACCGTGCGAAAAGCTCCCAAAAGACCACGACATGTACATATGTATATTTTAAAATTTAAACATTTAAACAAAAATAACAAAGATTAGAAGTCATTTCTCCAAGTTGTTATCCGAAAAAGCAAGTCAAACTCCTCATTCGCCTCCAAGCGTATCCGCACGTCGAATTGGCGAAGACGGTTTTCGTTTTGTAATGAGATTTCTAAGTTATGGATATTACTTTCACCAGGCTAATATATTGCTTTCTTTCTTATGCTTCACAAAGCACACACCATTTTTTACTTTGGTTTTTATTTTAAAAATAAAGCACACACACTTTCTCTAAAATTGACGCTCTCTGTTAAAAATGCAAAAGCGAAGTAGCATCACCTCTTTTCTTCAAAAGTAATCTCTCAGTTAATTGAATGCAAAAAGGAAAAGTAGCCTTGCTTTAATTGAAGTCTTAACTCTCGCGTCTTCTATTTTAACAATTCAATTCCAAATTGAATTCTAATCTCATTTGATTTCCATACGTGTAACACATTCATCAATTTCATTGATAAAATAAATAAATTCATGCCATGTGTCTAAGAAGTTTCAAATTGAATTCAAAATCAATTTGATTTCTTCCACAAGTAAAAACCAACTTAGCTTTTCTTCCATCGAATAAATAAAGCCATGCCATGTGTCAAGTTATGATAGCTAGTTAATTTAGTATTAATCAAATTAATGTAATAATATAATATATTAATCAAATTAATATATTATAAGAGATATATATATATATGTATATGTATATGTATATATACATATACATATATATATATATTATTACTTTAATAATGTTGTATTATTATTATTTTAATAATATAAATATGTAATGATTATTTATTTATTTATATATTACTTTAATATATAAATATGTAATCATTACATTTGATATTTAATATTATATTAATATTTAAAAAAATATTTCTTTTTTAAATGATTACTTTAATCAATATTAATACGTTAAATTTTAACAATTGATTCAAAATGAATAGACCAGATTTAATAAGTTTGACACTTGGCATCATCACATAGTGCCACTTGTCAGTCGATGAACTATTTGATTAACTAACATTTAAATAATTAATAATGAATAAACTCATTTATTCATTAATATCTTATTAAATATTTTATATATTCGTAAATCATATTTACGTTATCTCATAAATTACCGAAATATTTTCCACACATACGGGTGCTAACGCGTCCTAGTCAAAAAATTTATTCTTTATAATAAAGAATTAAATTGCTATATGATCAAAGTATCGGAACAATATCATTAACTAAATTAATAATTATTGTATAATAGTAGTTACCATTATCATCAAGTAACAGACTAATGTGTGTGACTCCCTAAGTTCATTATAAGCCAGACTTGAATAGATATTGACTTTTTAGTATCTCTTCGATACAACTCTTTATAAATAAAGTTCTCAATGATCATGAGTGACCTTTGACAAGATGTCATGACCCCCAAACACATATAAATGAATATATAGGATAAACTCATATAGTCGTACGTGTATGAAGTAAAGTCTTTCTGCTGTCGATCCCAATCGAGTGTAAGTTACGGTATCGTCAAACCTCTAATTTAATCATAGGATCAAAACCTCAATCATTTATAAGGTTCATATATCTGCAAAAACACTTTTCCAAACATACATCCTTTGGTCAAATACTTTATTCCCATTTATGATAGTTCCACCAAGGATCTCAAGCTCTAATATTTGAGCCAACAGATTTCATTTTAGTTATCACCTATCTTTATACACTTAAACACATTGCCAAGAAACTTCTTTTACCAGGCATGGCTAGTCTAATGCTGTATATACAAGTGCACAATGTGCCTTAATGTAGAAGGCAGCCATGATACCTGAGATCATAAGACTAGTGGTACACTAATACAGTAGTGTGACGTATCATTGACTGTGGATAAATTACCTATGTGATTCATCACGTTTAGTCACGTTTAGTAACACATTCACCAACATATTACTTATGTTCATACTTTTGTAACATGCGACTCATCACCCAATTATTAGTATCCAATACTAATTATTGGCAACATCAAATATACCAGTCATGCAATATTATATTCCCATATGACATTATCTCAATCGGGAATTGATTTAGATATTTTTAAATCATAGACTATGTACTTATATCTAGAACTCCTTACTTATTAATTGTAAATTAATTTACAATTAATTACCAAAATATATATATACAAAGAATGATATCTTTAAACCATAAAATACAATTGATTTTAAGTCATATCTCCAACAATATCTAGAGACACTTAACTTGGCTAATGAGGTAATGCGATATATTATTGGCTAGATACTGCCAACTAAGGAGATTACTAAAAGTCCGAAGATATCGTTTGATATGGATGTTGTCTACACCCACTGAATGTCGCGGCGGTAGATTGATGCATGACTCATACATTTCCTTGACTTAAGAGGACTTCGTTGCCACTCAACTTGTGTCTTTGTCTGAGCTTTTACCTTTATTGCTATGGCAGTGTAAATTCTACGCTACAAGGACAAATTTGACTGATGACAGGTCACTATTACAAAGGCAGTGTGCCGCAGCAAGATTGTAGTATAATCATTTGCAAGTGCATTGAGTATCTCAGCATGCAACGTGCATTTGATTTAGGGAGAGGGATAGCATACAATTGAAGAAGAAGATGACCCTGAGTATTTGGTCAAGGCAATTATGGTAGCTTGTACCCTTTGTCATTGTATATTATTTATATTTATATTATTTTATCATCTAATTTCATATGATTGTATAATATTTATATGTATATATAAGCTTATATTTGTGAGTTGATCATTTACTTTGATTTTTTCCTATTTTAGTTCTTGCATTCATGGTAGCTTTAAAATTTAACATTTTTGTCACTGTTTCAAATTTACAAATACAAATACCATGCTTATAATATGAATTTCACATGAAAAAAGATCATTACAAATATATTATCCACATATAACACGACACATATGCCAATTTTAGTTTAATAAACAAGGACAATTTAAATTCAAATACACTCAAATACAAATCATAGTACAATTTCTATTACATTTTAAATATGCATTTAGATTAATTACATAGCAAAAATTTTGACACGCAACATACTTTCAAAATTTTTTCATTTAAGTCCCTACATACACATGCTAACAACATATCATTAAATTCACTGCTTTAAAATTGCAAAAAATCAACAACTTATAACAAAAATTTCAAATGCATAAAACTTCCATTCCATAATGTAAATACTATTAACAGCACAAACTTTGAATAATTAATAATCACATATTTATTCAAGTACATAATCAAGTGTCTATATCAACTACAAATTGCGATACATTTTCTATTATATAGGAAAAGTCATATACTTTAAGTAAAGTGCAATGACAAAATATTCTTGCAAGTTTGGCTATTAAGTCTCTATATTGTTGGCATCGAGAACAATTACTCCTCACCGTTTGTTCTCCTGTAGAAGGTATTCTAAGTGTCCTATATCATCTTGATTATAGGCACTGGATGAGTGGCGGTAACAATGAGGAACACAACTCATTAAGGATAACTCAATCAACTTGGTGGCTAACAAGATGGATAGGATTTGCAGAAGCTACAATAAGCACATCTATAATGTAATATCGTGAACAGAGGCAGTGATGCAAGAGAACTTGACATATCTGAATGTTGAAACCACATGTGCACACGTGTTATAACCGAAATTTTACATAATAGAGTTAACCAAAAAAAATGAATCAAATAATTTAACTTCTTGAATTAGGAATGTTGGGCTATTTAAGTGACAATTGGGTTCAAAAAAAAAATAATTAACATGCAAATTAAGTACATTGAGTTGCTAATTTAAGTTATTAAAAATTTTAATTTGGACTAAAAAAATAAAATACAAAAGTTAAGCCCAATTAAATTTAAACATGGTCAGCCCATATGTATATAAATTAAGCAAAAGTATTAAATTTTTGTTTTTGTTTCACTTTAAAGCTAAGTGTAAACAAATTCTAGAAAGAGAAGAGAGAAAAATATATAGAAGAGTTTACAAGAAAGGAGAAAAGCTGAGAAAAAAAAAAGGGATGAAGAGGAAAATGAGAGAAAAGGGAGAGTTGCCAAAGATGAGAGGAGAAGACGGATGGGAAAAGAGGGAAGAGGAAGAAATTGCCAACGAGGGGAGAGGTGAAGAAGAAAAAGAAGAAGAAGTTTCGTCTAAATCAATGATGTTATTTTGCAATCCCTAACCATTAGCCATTCCTTCGATGGCTAAGCCCCAAATCAAATCCGAATTTCGGGCGTCCAGATTTGGACATCTCTAAGAACTTCTCGATCTCGTAAATTGGCCATCTCTGGTTTCAAATTTATTTCAACGAAGGATTCTGATATTTCAGAGTTTGAATTTGGCTTCGATAATTCTCTTCTCGGTAAGTCGTCTTTCGTTTCCTATGGTTAAGTTTGGCAATTAGAAGGATTTGGTTTTTATTTGAGTTATCTTTTCTTGACATTTATTTGCTAAATAAGAAAATTAGTGTACAAACTAATTGTAGTTACTGAGCTTTGATGAGTGCTTCTCCAGCAAGTGCTTTTGTAGAAAGCAAAAAACACTCAGAGTCACTTTATTTTAAAGCAGTCCCAGCTTTAGTCAATTGGGTTTCAAGTGTAGGTGTGAAATAGAAAATGTTGTTACTGGTTTGAGTTAAACTATTGAATTCACATATAAGAACTTCCATTTTAGCTTTCATGTGAGTGTTGGATTCTTTACCTTTGTACAACATTGGTACTCAGTACAATAGATGCAATGAAATTTAATACGATGTAATATAGTTCAACAGAGATAATGAAGTACTGTTCAAAGTGTTTAACATGACCCTTTTGGTTATTTGCAAAAAAAGTAAAAAGTGGTGTGCTAGATTTCATGACTATAAGAGTACTTAACCGTTGGCTTTTTATTTATGTAAAGTGAAAGAGTCTTGCATTCCAAAATGTAGTTCTTTGATCTATTAATGTATACAAGTGAGTTGGTTGGAAGTGTAAGTTTGAGAGGTGATGAAATTATTTGGCATTCCTGGTAAGCATGAAAGCATTTCCTGTTTTTGATGATCTTTCACTTTAATATATATATATATATATGTGTGTGTGTGTGTGTGTGTGTGTGTTATTATTAGACCAGAGAAAGGCAAGGTGAATCTAACTTTTGTTGAATTTGATGTGATTTTATCATTGTATGCTAATAAACCATATACTCTTTGTTTATGCTGGCTGCTAAGGGTCATAGGGTATTAGATGCTATTGATTTGCTTACATCTACAACATATTATCTTCACCCTTTATGTGATAAAACTCGTGAAGATTTTGAAGGCATTATAGCTCAGTGAAGTTTCAAAACTACATTATTTTTTTTTTATCATGAAGTATGTATTGCTTCCATTGTTTATATCATCTTATGACTAAAACATGTTAAATTATTTTAGAGTTTTAAAATTATTCTTCCCAAAAAGTATCGAAATGTGAATTTACAGTGGAATGCAGCCAAGGTAATAGATACACCTTTTTTGTACATTTGTAGTTTTCATATCAATAACTTAACTAACAACCTAGCAATATTGAATGTGGCTATCTTTTTTTTATGAAATTCATGCAAGATATTTTGAAGGATGTTAACATCTTGAAGAATAAAGTAAATTTACTTCAACAATTTGTTTTTGGTTGAAATATTATTGTTTCTGACGGGGCGACAATGAAGGCGCAACTCGTAGGAACGATTTAGAGCGTGCTATCGCTAAAGCGGAAGCCACAATTGTCCCATGGACCGTGCATATGCATATTTTAAAATTTAAACATTTTAAACAAAATATCAACATAACTAAAGTACACATACTTTAGATGTTAATTTCAGAACAAGCTCCTGTGATTCTAGTCAACTTTAAGGCTTATCACATACATTGGTTTGATTATGACGGGTTCTGGTTACTCGGATTCATGTTTTGAAACTTACAAGAAGTTTTTTGACTCTTAGAGAACTTCTACTTGTTCTTTTAGAAGAGAAGGAAACGTATGAAATTCTTTCATCTATTTCCTCTTCTTCCTTTCTCTCTATTATTTTCTTTCTTTCTTATAGATTTTGTTCAAAACAAAAATCCTTCACCATTCAACAATGATGTTCTCAGCAAAGGGGAGAAGAATAAGATCACTGTTTAGGTTTTCATTTCCTAATTAAAATTCAAGATTGTAAAACCCAACCCACGTATACACCTTTTCATCCATTCATTTTGTTCAAAACAACATAATGGATTACAAGTGTCATGCTCCTACCCATGGACTCCAAAATTCATTTTATTTCCATTAATGCATTTAATGAAACAAATATCATAACATATATGTAGAACTCACAATTTTGATATAAATTGAATTTATAAAATTTTTTATAAAAGACAAGGTTTTGATGTAGGTTGTGAAAAAAATTTATCGAGGTTATGCACGCGTAGATAATACGAAATTGAGGCATAGAATATTATATAACTAATTAGGTGATTATGATTATAATCTTGAATATTTTTTAATATAAGTATCGAGTATTAAAGTTGTAGAAATTTATGGGGAAGTAAATTTTGAAATTTATTATTTAATAAGATTAATTGATTTTTGGGCCAAATATTATATATATATATATATAATGGAGTTTAAAACATAAACTAAGCCTAATTTTATTTTTATTGGTTTAGAATAAGCCCAATATTTAATAAATAGAAAACCCAAAAATTTAGCCCAAAATGTATTTTAAATATTTCTAGAGTTTTCTTTACATGGTTAGATGAAAAACCAAGTTTAAAAGAAAAAAAAAAACAGTTACAAGAAGAATGGAGAAAAAGATAAAGGTGGGCCCATCTTTAGTAATTTTTGTCTTCTCTTTATGTTTTTAGATTTTCTTCCTTTATTTAGATTAGTCGTGAAGTTAAAGAAAGATAAGAAGAAGACAAAATGAGGGAAATGTCACAAATGTGTTTTGATGGGAATGAAAGGAAACAGAGAGAAAAAAAGAAAAACGAAGAAGAGAAAGGAAAGAAACGTAGAAAAGAATTTCTACGGAAACAAGACAAATGAGGAAGCAAAGGAAAGGTAATGTTGGCTGATTGTTAAAGAAGGAAAAAGAGGAATTTGCTTCGCATGGGTAAGTAGAAACTCTTTGATTGTTTTTAAATTTTGAAAATTTTGTGGAATATAGTTGTATATAAAAGATGAAATTGTGAATTTTTTTTGTGTGTGTTTGGAAATTATGGGCAGCAAATGATTTATATGTATGTATATATTTATGTTTTGAGTACAAATATGGTGGAAAATCGAATGAAAAACATGCATGATGATTAGTAAATTAGATGGTCTTTGTATATGATGAATGATTGTATTAGGCAGTTGTAACACCCCCAACTCGAAAATGCTATCTATAGGTAACAGACTCTACTGTTACCCTAAGTCTCACTCTCTCTATATGTATAAATGCGTACATTTGATTTTTTAATCAGAAAATGTTATTAATCATAATGCATAAATCACTTAATGCAGTGAATCCAGTAATGTTTATAGAAAATTTTCAATGTATTACAAAATTTTGGTACGATAAAATAAATAATGCATCTTCTATGTATATATATATTTTCGAACATGCTTATGTCTAACTCATATATAATTCTCAGATGCATGATAGACTCATATGCCTTAATGACTATAGTGTGTATCCATTGTTCTCCGCCTGTGTTTCCACTATCCTAAAATCTCTTTTTTCTTTCTAACTATTTATTAATCCTGCAAATTGAAAGGTGAGGGGGTGAGTCCTAAAGACCTGGTGAGGGGGTGAGTGGATTGAAATAAAATAATCAAACCAAATATTATGAATTAAGAGAGTAAATTTTAAAACATAATTAATCCATAACAGTTTAAAATACAGTCACTTTAATAAATAAAATAGAATAAAACTATTTCATATATAAAAATTTGTGGACGTTTAAGTATAATTTATAGGCTTGCCAAGAAATTATCCTTCGAGATATCTCCAATAGACTTCTCGAGACTCGTTAATGAATTTTTCTGTACCCGTACATAAAACAAATTAATTTAACCGTCTCGTTAGTATTAGCCTAGATAAGTGGATGTGGCGCTAAATATTCACTTATTTAACAATAACCTTTCGAGAAGCTCACCTGAAATGGTCCATCCCTTGAGGTTTACATATAAGAGGAAAATTCACCCATAATGGTCCATCTCTCAAGATCTATATAAGAGGAAACTCACCCATATTGATTCATCCCTTATAGATTATATAATCTATCTGTGCACGGACGCACTCACATTGAGCCTTTGAACCGACAAGCTTAAACACATACTATTTATAAAGCATTTTCATCATATAAGTCATAAAATCATAGAATTCAATTTATCATAAATCGTTCATTCACAGAAACAGTTCATGAATATATAACACATTTTTTTAAATAATACTGTTACTTCCAATCAGATTTATTTTCATTTCAATATAACACAATTATAAATACTGAATTTACAAAAACAACTTAATATTTCAACTTAAATTTCAAATCATGTATAACTCAAATATTCCTTCTAAATCATATTTTTCAAATATACGATAAAATATTCATTTCAATAGATTTTTCTAAAACATACATAAATCAAATATTTTGTATAAATAACATTTTAAAAATAAAAATATCCACTTATTAGTTATGATATATTCTACCCGATTCAAGGTGTTGGCGTCTACTATTCTAATGGTTAACCTATAATTAAATGATTTCTTATTAAGATTTGATATAACATATTTATCTAATAAAGAAATATACATATTATATTTAGATTTGCCACCTAATAAAACATGAATGGGGTTTTAATTGTTTATTGTAATCACATTTAAATTTTTTCCCAAGTCAATAACTAACTTTTTTTTAAAACTCATTTTATTCAATATTTTACATTCTACGCTTTTGACAAATGCATGCCGTTCGAAATCGGCAATGTATTTTGACTTAAATTTTTGGTGATACACTCTATTATGAGTCTAGTTTTTACTGCACTTTGCGGATTTGGATTTTGATTCCGATTACTCAAGTTACGCCAAGTTTTTGACATGTGACGCACTAAAACAAGGTACGTCATCAATAGAGTTGTCATTTTCAAAAATTTACTGCGATATCATTTCTTCGCTAAATGAGCTGAATTTTGAATATGTTGTGCTCCTAGATGTCTAGTTTCATAGAAATATATGGTACCTCAATTTGATATCAGGTACTCTCCCAGATTTTGTTTTTTTCGAGCCTTACTCAGAATTTTTAACAATTATCATACCCTGTTTTGGCCATACGGTTTTGACACTTTCCAGCCACTAAAGCTACGACCTATTATTCCTAGTTTTTTCATTTTTCTGTCCTTTAAACACCCATATAGAAGCGCACAATGACCTCTCACATTTTGCTTAGTTTTTCAAGTGTTTTTTCCACATTATGCACGCACAAACACTACAGACAAAATTTTCAACTATAATTTTACAACTTTTTTTTTTATGCTTCACTCACTACCTAATATTTCATCCTCATTTAGCCACAACCATCACCTATAAACATATTTATATTACCTTATTTTCCAACACCTAAGTATCACTCTAACTCAACCATTTTCAACACCAATTGACTGCCCTAACAGTCACAATTCACTGACGACAAATTTTCGCATCACCGACATCAGTTAATTCCCATTTCATTTCGTTCAACTTCAAATACTCACACACACA